>RJWK010004713.1:0-58368 GCA_004363435.1 Platanista minor
TTTTTTTGTTTGCCCTACCCAGGTACGTGGGGAGTTTCTTGCCTTTTGGGAGGTCCGAGGTCTTCTGCCAGCGTTCAGTAGGTTTTCTGCAGGAGCTGTTCCACGTGTAGATGTATTTCTGGTGCATTTCGGCCCGCGGTCCGCACGACTATCGCGGCTTCGGCCGCCGGGGCCCCTCCAGAGCCCGCAGCCTCACTGAGGCCGCTCGCCCCTCGGGCTCCGGGGCAGTTTCGTGACGGCGGAGGGAGGAGACCCCGAGCCGGGAGTTCCAGCTCTGCGGAAACGCGGGCTCAGTTCTGGGCGCAGGGGGTGGGACCGCTCTGCCCCGAAGCCTTCCGGGAGGGAGCTACATCCCACTTTTATTGTAATCGTAGAGAAAGGAAGGAGGATTCTTGATGTTTTTCAGGTCATGTGTCTCTCTTAGGTTCCACACTTAGGAGTGTCTTCTCAGATGAGGATTCTCTTAAGTTGGCTCTTGAGCCAAACTGAAAGGACAGCTAATGAAAGCATCCTACTAGTTTCCAGAACAAATAAAGAAAACGAGTGAACACCCAGCCAGCGTTCGAGGCCATACAACCCTGTCAGCTGGACGTTTGCTTCTTTTTTTCTTTTTTCCTGAAAGAGCTTCAGTTCCCTCCACGCACAAGAATCCCTTGCTGTCTGCCAGCGAGTCTGTCCCCACGGTGTTGATATTTGATGTTGAAAGCAGTGGAAAAGCAAACTTCTACCAGGGTGACCTCACCTAGATGACCTCCCAGTGCCTTAGAACCGGAATGACGGTCCTTGGTTATGAATGACACTCAGGGTGAAAAGTGACTGTCCCCCCCAGGTCTCACAAATGTGAGGGTTTTGTGTGAGAGCAGATGTTCCTTTCCGCCTAGTCCTAAGTGCAGTGGTGAGCAGCTCTGAACATCTGCCTGAGCCATTGCTACTCCCTCCTCACCATCTAGTATCAGTAGCATTACTCTTACTCTTAGTGTCTAGGCTGGCTTGGCACTGAGTTTGCATGTTCTGTGAATCCCCTGCTATCAGGACAGATAATCCATTTGGGCTGATAAGCAATGACCTCTGGAAAGCCGAGAATTTCCTTTTGTGAACTTGCGGGTATGTCAAAGAAACATGAATATTAGTGAAGGCATTATTATATATTCAGGCCAGTTGGATTCAGGTCTGAAGTGATTTGAAGTCAGATTAGACAAATATTAACTATTATCATCCTCAGCACACATTTAAAAATAAGTCTGCCCTTCTGTGCTCTTGGCGTTCTTTGGGAATGTTAACGTGGTTTAATTCAAGCATGAGTACCTAATGAGATAGAACCTATGGTTCTTTTTTCTCCAAACTCCAGAATATTTGCAACGAGTTAATCTTCTCAAAAGGGAACCGAGAGCTTCATGGTTCCCCACAGGTAATTCAGTGTGGAGCAAGAGTGAAAAGGTGCGTTGAAATGAAGCACAAAATAGGAAACAGTGGATTCCCGAAAACCAAGCTGCAGGTGAGGCAGGCCGGGGCCCCCTGCGTCCCCAGGCTTGCTGGAGTTATCTGGTTAATTTATTTCTGGGGTCTAGTTTTGTAGCAGCAGCCCACCATACTCAGCATGAATTCTGCCTCTGAAATATAATTACCAAGATGTGAAAAATGATGGAATTCATTGAAATGATAAAATAGCGTCTGTTAAGGTAACTTTTGGCAAGGTTCCCAGCTTTTCATTACTTAAGAGGAGTAATGATGTGTTAGTCACTGTGAAAAAAAGAAAACTCTGAGAAAATGTTAATCATGACTCAAATGTAACGCCATCATGTACACCTCAGAATATCCCGCGACTAATTTCTTTGGCCTTTACAGCTATTTCGTGCCCCTCTGAGGTGGGATTTTGCAGTGAAAAAAACTTTTTACCTACAGAGTTTACTGTTAGCCAGTAAGTTCCCTTTATGGTGGATTCCTTATCTTGTGAGGATACATTTCAGTGAGGGAGTAAAAGAAAAAGAAAAAGAAAAAGAAACTTGTCAAAATGATGTTTTAAAGTAACATGTACCCGAGGGACAGAGTGGCATGAAAGTTTGGGGCTGAGGATAGGTAGCTTTCAGTTTTTAGAATATTGTCCGTATGTGGGAGTCTACCAACACCAACTCAAAGCGTTTTAGGTTTCCAGCATCCCCAGTAAATGCCACAGGTCTGTCCTCTATTTCTTCTGTAGTGTTTAGGACCAGCAGATGAAACACAGGACACCCAGGTAAATCTGAATTTCAGATGAACAGTGTTTTCATTTGAGCGTGAGATACACATACCCTAAACAATTAACTGCTATTTATCTGAATCTTAAATTTAATGTGATATCTTGTATTTTTATTTGTTAAATCTGACAACCCTTGAAGTGGTACCTGTTTTCACACATATGAAGTTATTTGGTCAATAAAAGCAAAGTTGATTCAATATCACAGCACAGCAACTGCTCAGTATGAGGGAAAATATAGTACAAAGTAATGTGTTTTGGATAGGAAGTCATATAAGTATGGGAAATAGAGCATGTTGTAATTCATTCTTGAAGGTTCAAAATTCACATTAGTACATTAACATCTCTAAGAATTTCTAAACTGGGGAAACAAAAAAGTTTTCTATAGCCCAGAATTGATTAATCTTATTTTACCAGAGAAACTGATTTGTTGCCTTTATTTGGAGGGAGGGGAGGAAGGTGCTTCGTGTGTGTGTGTGCGCGTGCGCGTGCGTGTGTACACATGCACGTGTGTGCTCGTGATTGCATAATAGGCCCCTGGGAAATATTAGGAAATAGGAATGAATATGAATTCTGAGATTGTAATTTCAGTGTATTCCAACACGACATGAAAAATAACTATTGCCTTTAATTTCCTTTTCCCCACATGTCTCCCGAAATCTTGGCAATTAGGTGAAAAGGGAGGAGATTTTCTCATGGGAATTTTGAGTCATTCTTAGGACTCATATAAAATAAGATTACCTTATTTTCAAAGGTATTTCTGGTAAATTGAATGTGAACTGCAGCTAATGTACTTTATCTACAGTGAGAAATGTTACAAATGAGAACACGTGGAATATTAAGTAACAAGAAAGGGTCAACTTTTGAGAGACTCAGCTCAGCTGTGGAATTTTACCAACACCTTACACTTGTTCCCTGTGTGATCATCCATACCTGTGTATGGTATATGTCATTCCAAGGTGTTGAAAATAACTGTTGAAAAATCTTTCTCTCCTTATTTCCTGAAGTCTGAAATTCAGCAATTCTGAGAGCATCATATGGTTTTTCATGTTCGGTACTGTAGTAGTTATGAGTTTGGACTGAGACCTAGATCCAAAGTTAGGTTTTGCCACTAATTTTCCCTGTGACCTTGAGCAACATAGGAAGTTTCTCTCCCCAGTTAGCTTATCTGTGTGTGAAACGGTGCTTCCCTCCGAGGCTTCTGAGAATTGCATGAGGTAACGCGTGTCCTTCAGCCTGAGTGGAGGGACTGTATCTTTAGTGTTGTGCTGCTCGTTGCTGTTTTATTCTGGTTTGTGTTGCTGCCGCTGCGGCTTGAGCTGTCAAACGCCCGTGCTGGGTGGAAAACACGGTGGGAAATGGAGACATTTGTTTCGAAGTGTGGTCCCAGAATTCAGCTGAGAGGGTGTTACCCAAGGCTGTCCTGTGCTCTGCACATCAGGGTGCTATTGTTCCAGAGAAGGTGCGTGTCCTGCCCTCTCCGGCCACAGGTTTTGGTTGACATGGAGGCTGTAAAGAGGGAGGGTGTGGTTCTCTGGCACTTCAGGGTGCCTGCTACTCTTATATTTCTTTTAAGACCCTCGGAGTGTAAAATTGTTGGGTGACACATTTCCCCGCTGAAAACTATAGATACCTCGCTGTTGTCTTCTGACTTTGAAGTCTGAGCCTAAACTGACTTTTCTCCTCCTCCAGTGAAGGTGTCTCGCTTTTCTGTCTAAACACCTGAATGGCTTTTTATCTTTAAAGCAAAAGCTTTGGAATGTATCCCAGCGCTGTTAAGTCCTACCTAATCTCTCCCCAAACTTGTGTTCTTTGGATTCGTGTGTTTCCTTTTATATTATTTCAGGAGAAAATTATTTTTTTCATGATCATCCATTTCACATTTTAATGTACTAAACAATGTAAATGCCTTGATTTCACGTATTTTAAAAATCATTTTCACCATATTTGCTTCAGATTTAAAAAAAAAAGATACACGCATGTGATGAACAGCCAAGAGACTTAATACTGAAACCTGATGTTATATTGCAATATGCTGATGAGCGATGAAAAAAAAAGATACACTGACTTTCTCCCATTCTTCTCCTCCCTCCTCAAAGAAATCAGTTTGTAAAATTGACACTCGTTCTTTTTGTAAAGGTTTTAAAACAGTTTTTACTGTAATATGTACATGTCCATAAATTCATGTGTTTCAAAATCCTACTTTATTTGGGGGCAGTCCTTAACCTTTTCATTGGATCATGTTAATCCTTCTTAATGGTCGTCATCTCTCTTTCAGAGTTTACTTCAATCATATTGTCCTTTTCAGCTCATTCATTGTGATCCTCTGATGGCTTTCCTTTAAAGCTTTCCTTTAAATCCAGTTTATGGTCAACCCTATCTTGTTTTCTGATGATTCCTTTATTCATTGATTCTGTAAATCACGATGCCTTTGTTCCCTTGGTTCTGCAGTCTTTCTTTTTTATCTCAATTCAGTACTTTTATCATCTTACCTCTAAGCTTTTTTTTTTAACAATTGGAAGTCGTGTTCTTAAAAGGTTTTTCAAAGAGCTAACATAAACTTTTTTTTTTTTACATCTTAATTGCTTTACAATGGTGTTAGTTTCTGCTTTATAGCAAAGTGAATCAATTATACATATACATATGTTCCCATATCTCCTCCCTCTTGCGTCTCCCTCCCCCCAACCTCCCTATCCCACCCCGCCAGGTGGTCACAAAGCACCGAGCTGATCTCCCTGTGCTATGCGGCTGCTTCCCACTAGCTATCTATTTTACGTTTGGTAGTGTATATATGTCCATGCCACTCTCTCACTTTATCACAGCTTATCCCTAATCCTCCCCATATCCTCAAGTCCATGCTCTAGTAGGTCTGTGTCTTTATTCCCGTCTCGCCCCTAGGTTCTTCACGACATTTCATTTTTTCTTGGATTCCATATATATGTGTTAGTATACGGTATTTGTCTTTCTCTTTCTGACTTACTTCACTCTGTATAACATAAACTTTTGGGGGAGTTTTAAACTTCTGTTATGTTTTCTTCCAGAATGGATTTATGCCCTTTTCTCTTTCTCTTTCTCGCACAAGACACTTGGTACCCATCAAGATGTGGCCCTGGAGTCTTCCCTTCCCGCACAGAAGTCAGACTCACCTGCTTGTTCCTTTCATTTCACCTTCCCGCCCCCCGCCACCCAGAGTGTTTTCTTTGCAGCTTTCCAAATGCAGGAGTGTTACTGAGAGTTCTCAAGAACTTGCTGACTCTCAAGTATGTTCTCAGAGGGACGGGAATAGGCAACTGATTAGAAGCCAGTCCTGTTCTGTTCTATAATGACTAGTTTTTCTCCTTGTCTAGTACTTTTTGAAAGTCTGTGGTGTAGATTTTGGTCAATTTGGGAGGTGATCAGTTTCACTTTTTTTGACACATGTCATTGGCATATGGGTAATTTATCACATGACTTCATTTTACTATCTTTGCCTGGAAGGAAGGAATGGATATTTTAGAGATGTAAAGAATAATTTATGGATTTTCTGTAATTCTTATGAAACTCAACATGTCCCAAACTGAATCCATTATCTTCCCCATCCTCTATACATTCTTCCTTTTCGCTTTGTGATCTCACTTGGGGGAAACGAGTCTGTCTTCGTTACCTAAGACAGAAACCTCTGAGTATCATGTGATATTCATAAAGGTACCAGTGTATGGTCAGATTTTTGCTCAGAATGAGATGTTTGGGAAGTGGCTTATTTGTGGAAACAAATTTTTTAAAAGGTAGACTTTTTTCCTTTTTTTGTGAAATAGAGCATTTAAAAATACAGTTAAATAACCTCATACTTACGGTTGCAACTGGGTGTATTGTTAAACAATCCATGCATATGTTAACTGAAAATTCTATTTCAGCAGCTTATGGACAGAAGCCTCCAGAGAGTAGCATTTTCAGTTTCTCAGCACTTCACACGCATTCTGTGTCTACTGAAATTCACTATTCGAAGACCTTGCCTTTTGCCTCACGTTTGTGTTGTGAAGTAAATCAAAACACAGCCTTGAGAGAGACACAAAATCCAATCATTGACCACTTAGATGATCCTAAGAGTGTTGGTTTCTCCAACAGAGTGAGTCTGCAAAGAACTGAGAATAAAATTACACACTGAATACATGAGTTGGAGCATCCTGGTGATGGAACTGGATTGGGGTGTTGTAATCGCAAACCAGAGTAGGTGATTAGGTAATCTGCAGCCTGGATAAGGGATGCCGGGTTGTGAGACCACAAAATGTGGAGAACATGCAGTCTGTCTCCAACTAGATGAGGGACTGAGAAGAACTCTTGGAGAAAATGAGCTCTATATATCTGTGCCCCAGGTCTCACATTACACGCCTGCTTGCTGAGGAGATACCCTAGGAAGACACTTAGGAAGGTAAGTAAATTACCCTGGTTAGCAGAACCCCACTTTCCCAGGTAAAGGGTATCCTTACCTGGGAAATCTGGACACCAAATACATAGAGGCATTAGAGGAGCCCATAGGATTCAGACCCATTTTATGCTAATTTGGGGAGTAAATCAGGGCAGTGTTTAAGAGAACAGTGCCCAATAAAAAGCTGAACATATTGGCTCTATAATTCCGATATAAAATATATATTTGAGATGAAAGGTGTAAAAGTATTTCACCAAGCTCATAAAAAAATGTTGGAATGATTGCAAACCAGAGACTTCATAAGCTTATAAGTTTATTTGATTTACAAAAAACTACTTAACTTCTTGGAGACATTTTTTGTTAGAATATCAAAGTCATTTGAGTGGTTCAAACATTACTTTTATAAATGTTGAAAATACTGTTTGGGTTTTTGTTTTGGGGTTTTGTCTGGAGAAAGCTGACCGGTAAGATGTCAGCTTCACATCAGCAGTCCCCATTCAGACCCCATTTTCTCCAGGGTTATCAAAGGTCACCATCTAGCCGTGCCAGAACCGGGACAGGAAGACCCATTCTTGCTGGATTCTTTCCTCCCCTCAGCGAGCCCCAGCCCAGCACACACCCATCCATTATCCTTCATTGTGTCACAGCGTTTTCTGCCGACCTGCTTCCCTTCTCTCCATTTCCTGGGATACAGTTACAGGCTGATAGCTCTGCTGGGGCCCCAGGCTTGTTCTCTTCCAACCCGCCGTACCAGCAGAGACCGGCAACACTTCCTGGCATACAGCTCAGGCCACTTACAGCATCTCCAATTTAAGAGCCCGTGGTGGCCCCGTGTGCCTCCTGAGGCGCCTCACGGCTCAGGTGCCACCCCAGCCCTTCTGCAGAGGCAGCTCGGGTTCTCACCGTTGGTCTATCATTCCCCTCCCTGTAAACGGTGTGACTTTCAAGGAGAGATGTCTTGTTCACTGTTAGATCCTCTGTACTTTGCACAGAGCTTGGCATGTGAAATGTGCTCAGTAAATGTCGAACACATTCATGAATTGCTAACTAATGAACTGTCTAACTGATAGGCTTCCAACGCTGACATTCCTGTGTACTTATCCATGTAAGCCGGTGGTTCTCAGCTCGTCTTGAGTTTGCCCTGCAAGCAACACTTGGCAGTGTCTGGAGACATTCTTGATGGTCATAACTGGAGTGGGGTAGTGATTGTGGTGGCATCAAGTGAGCAGAGGCCAGGGGGGCTGCTGAACAGCCTACAGTGTGCACACAGGGTACTTCCTCATGGCAGAGGATTATTTGGGTCAGAGTATCAGTACTGCTGATGTTGAGAAACCCTGATAGAGAGTAACTGTAAAGTGAAACCTGATGCAGTGTTGAGTGGATTATTTTTCAGTTGTTAACCAGCAACGAAGCAGTTTCTTTTATTCCTAGGTCACTGTGTCTTCCCCAGACTTTAGAGGTGATTGTTTAGTAGAACTTCCAAAGTGCAGTGTATTTTTTTTTATCCCCAGTGGTAAATGTGGAGAATTAGTGGAAGTACTACTGTATCACGGTTCCAATTTGCTCCCCTTTAAACACTGAAATGCGTCTCAACTTGTGTGCTCTATTTTGCTTCTTTAGATTTACAAGCAAAACAGACTCAGTGTCCTTTTCATTTGGGAAGTACACTCAAGTTAAACTTACACACAAAGAGTCCTCACCCTAACAGTTTTCCTCTTTGGGCAAGTCCTGGATGTATTTGAGGATTGTGAATGAGTCGACGGAAGTTGAGGTGGGCCTAGCCGTGTGGAATTGCAGCACCGACGCATGGAGAAAAATGGTTGCCAGGCCCCTGAGCTGCATTGCTCAGTACAGGTCACTAAACCAGCACGTTCCTTCAGAAGAACCGGTTTGCTTGCAGCGGTGGAGTGGCACAGCATTGTCCTGCCTGGGGTAAGTAAGTGTTGGACGATTAGCAGCCTGGGAGCCACACAGAGCATCGGCTGGAGGGAGAATCCATTGGTGTCGACAACTTGCAGGTGGATTATCACCAGTTGATCCATGTCGTGTGTCTGTGTGAACCAGGGACACCTAACAAACAGCTCTGCTCCATTAGAGAAAATCTTACGAAGGTCACCCATTCACGTAAATGGGCCGGAAGGATTTGGGATTTATTTTCTGTGAAAGCCAAACAAGATACAATCTCATCTTGGTTTGTGGATTTCAAGTTCTGATTCAGGCAGGGATCCAGTTCCTGTTGAGAGCAGTGATTGGGTGATGGCTGGGGGTACTCAAGTGCAGCTTGTGAGGGGAGGACTTAATCCACCGTTTATGTATTTACACTGGTATAAATTCAGCCCCTTGGACTTCTCGTGGCTCCTTCCCTTTGACTACTAAGCCAGCACTAAGTTGGTACAGCAGTTTCAGCCATTAGCCAATTTGGTGGCTAAACTAGGCACTCAGAACGTGAATAATTAAAAAGTGGAAGCATTTTCATGCTGTTGAGTCCTGACTGATGAGAAGACAGCTAGTTAACGATCTATAGTTAGTTAACTAGCTGGAACTGAGACACTATATGCAGCAATGTGGATTCCCTACATGTAGGCATGTGTCGGTATGCAGATAAATATTTGCAGAAGAGTTGGCTTTACATTTCTTTCCCGTCGCCAGTTTTTGTGAACTGCCCTGAAGTGGATTAACGCTTTCCCTGGGTACCGTGTGTGGAGAGAAACAGCATTAACTTGATCCACTAACAGAACAAAGCAGTGTACTGCCCATGTTGTGGCTACTTACTGTGGTCACCGCTCTTCTGCATACATCGTATTTAAAAACATAAAACTCTGGACTGAGTCCTGCTGTTCCTCTGTTGATCACTTTGAGCGAAAAGATAGATGATCTACAAGGGCCAGTGTAGATCAGTGTGGGCTGACCGTGGGCGATGTGGTAGTTAGAACTCTGAATGCTGCACCGTTTGGGAAGTCATTCCATAGATCAGTATGTGGGGCTTCCCTGGTGGTGCAGTGGTTGAGAGTCTGCCTGCCGATGCAGGGGACACGGACGGGTTCGTGCCCCAGTCCGGGAAGATCCCACATGCCACGGAGTGGCTGGGCCCGTGAGCCGTGGCCGCTGAGCCTGCGCGTCCGGAGCCTGTGCTCCTCAACGGGAGAGGCCACAACAGTGAGAGGCCCGCGTACCGCGAAAAAAAAAAAAAAAAAAAAAAAAACCAACAGTATGTGGAGGAGATTCTGTTGTGCCTAACTACTACAGCTCCTTTGATTTACGTGGGGAAACTCTTGTCCAACGTTACGGAAAAGGCAAAGGGAATGAAGTCTCTGGAAGTCTCATGGTGTGGCTTATTCTCACCTTTTAGAAGGGAGCTAAATCCCGCTATTTCTCAGAATGGAGCAAGAAAAATGCAGGCAAACCTGAAACTATGGCAGCAGATGATCTGAAAAGAGCTGAGCCTTCACCTGTTTTTCGATGTCACAATGTGGTTTTAATTTCTTGAGTGGGAAAGAAAGTTTTGGGAGGAAAGCAACCGTTGGCTAAGGATTAAGTAATGAATCCAGATGGAGGCCTCCATCCAATTATCACCGTCTTTCTTGGCCAAGTGGTGTGTGTCCTTTACAGTCATGGGTTAGATATCAAACCAGCTACAGTTAGGAGTTGGGAGAGTACTATGAATAAAGGGAAAATGAGAGAGGGAAACATAAATCTCACTTGGGAGGTCAGGTAGTTAAAACACAACAAATGTTTACACGTGAGATATTAGTTAGTCATTAGAACACCAAAGCTTTTGAAGCTTCTCTGTCCCGCTTAGCAGAGGTTTACCTTTACCGTGTCACTTTAGATGCCAACCACAACCGTTGAGAAAGAACAGAAGCAATTTTACACCTTGCAACAGTTTTGAGAAATAAAATAGAGCCAAATGTGTTAATGGTCCTAAAGGGCATACCCATATGGTACACTGACAGGCAATGTGCCCTTTACACTTGGGTATCTACCTTGTTGGTGGAGCCAGGTTTCTGCTTTCTGGCGTCATTCCGTGTCCCTTGGTTGGGTCAGTTAATCCTCTAAATTCAGTCCCCTTCTAGATGTAGGACGACCGTGGTACCTGGCATCAAGCCCCCATCTACTAGTCTAACCTGAGTTTGGCACAAACGATGTGGTAACCAGATTCCAGTTTGCCCTCCTCCTGTGACGACATGCTGCCTGCCTTTTCTGGTTCTGGTCACCAGATCCATGCTCTGTGGCCTCACTGTCCTTTCTGGAACCCTAAACTTCCAGAAGCTGGAAATCTCCCAGACCTTGCTTTGAGGATGAGCCACCTAGTAAGCATCTTCCCAGTGTCTGTCTCCACGGGTAAGGGCTTGGGGGTGATTGGAAGGGAAGGAACAGCAGACTTCTCGGAAAGGTGCATTTGTGTAGCTCTCATGCCTTTGGTTTTGAATTTGTTTTCCTGGAGCGATCTTGGAGGCCACCTTGGTGGTGGTGCTGGTACTGGTGTGGGTTCCAAGCCGAATTCTCTGAGGCACTGCTGTCAGCTTACAGAGCTGTGTGGTGCTTCTGCCTGCCCCCTGTCCTGCTGCATCTCCTCCTCTGGTTTGCATGGGACTAGTGACCCATGAGACCTGAGTGCCTCTCCATCAAGTCCTATTGCTTGGTGCAATAATATGAGTCACTGTGGTGCGCCAGACCCTTAGCACACCTCACGCCCTTGAACCCTACGACAACTGTATCAGATTTGAAGTGTTATTCCCACTTTACGTAAGAAGAAACTCAGAGTCGGGAGTTTAAAAACCTGGTGCAGGTTGCATACCTAAGAAGTGGCAGAGTCTGATTGTCCCCTCAAGATTGACCTCTTCCAAAACCTGCGTTTTTAACCTGAGGCCGCTCTACCGTCCTTCTGGATGACTTCTCTTGGCCCTTCTGGTACTCCTGGCTGGCTCTCTTCTTACCAGTGGATGTGTCTTCCCTTTGTTGGATTGGGCTTTGTTAGATTGGGGTTTTGAGCAGCTCACCTGTAACAACTGGGCAGGTTTAATTTCTAACTGTTTTCCAATCTGGTGTCACCTGTCCCATCCCTGATACTCACACCATGCCTGGCAGGGTCATGATATAAATATAAAGCAATAATCTCTATTTCAATACCCAGAGGAGAGCAGGGTTCCAAAGCCCATTTTGATCTAGCTTTTCACTTAAATAAGTCTTTTGTGGGCCCTGCAAGACAAATGCACATCTTTGTCATTTTCCAGCTCTGCAATATTCCTGTCACATGTGTGGAAGCACCTATTAACCATTTTTCATATTTCCCATAACGAACTCCTTAAGAGTCAAACACATTAGGCAAACCTTCCCAGTCTCATAAGGGTTTCGTTGAAGACAATCAGACTCCTACTCTTCAGTACCACATGGTTTTGCAAGTTGTATCATCACTGAAGATAAATAAAGACTGCCCCAAATATTAAGCAACATTGTATATTGTCATGGTGATGTGTTTATTACATTAGAAAAGTTCCAGCAATCCCTTTGTAAGCGGTTGTTCTGAACTCAGAACACATTTTCTCATATAAATTATGTTATAAACCCCAGAAAAATTCCTGGGGTAGCACACTGAAAAACGACTAAATCCATATGTAGCTGTGCTTAGTGGTATAAGAAGAGTTTGTTTCATCCAGTTCCATTGGGTAAGCCATGTGTTCTGTATATGAACACTGTTTTGAATAAATGGTTCCTGCACTTTAAGTGAAAAAATCGTCATATTTTAAACCACTTTGGGTATGATACTGTCCTCTAAAATATATTAAATTCTTCCATCCCATCTAAATCAGGGTGTTTCGAATGTGTTATACTCAGGCCCTCATATTTGGAGATAAGAAAGGTACTGGCTTGTCGAAAAAAATAGTGTGTCAATCTCTTTGTCTAAGATCTTTGAATTTGTTCTCATAGTGAAGTGAAGATACGCTAATCTGTCAGTGGAAAAGTGGTCAGATACGGTATTCTAATGACTTAACCAGGAACAGAACCGTATTTTGTCCTTTCTCAAATGAGTGACTTAAAATATTGTTGGTGAATCAGGACCGTTTCAACTTAGTGCTGCAGTCTGACCACATCCCATATTGTAACCTGGTTGAGTCATACTTATTAGCATGGTGATATATCAGAATATTAATCTGGGTAAGTTTTGAGAATGATTTTGCTGTACTCTGATCTCAAGAGATGTTCAAATGCAAAACATGGGGTTTTATTGCATTTGCTCAATTAATGCACCACTCCCCACCCCAGAAAAAAGCTTGTTACTTTTAAGAACATTAAAATTGCATTGCCATTTAGTCATTCCAACTCTGTATTCCAACATGGTCAGACCAGGTGAATTTTCAAATGATTTACCTTTTATTTCATCCCCCATCTTTGCATCACGCAGTGTCTTGAGGCAGGGCTTTCCCACAACAATCATCATCTTGCAGTTACTGTGAGTACAGCTATGGGACTTGTACTATATGATCCACAGCCAAGAAGCCTTATTGATTATTTTTGCAAGTGTCAGTTTCATTTTTTTTAACATCAGCATCTTTTTGTGCCTGTACTGAACTGGGAACTAGACAAAAGACCTGGAAAGACAGAAAAATATGCTCCCAAAGAGTTCTTGGGCAGGGGATTTGCCGTGGTCAAACTCAGTAACATATTGTATAGAGAACTCTCTACTTTGTCAAGTGTCTAAATATCCTCAGTGGAAAATAACACACACAGACACACAGACACAGACATGCGCGCGCACACACACACACACACACACACACACACACACACGTTGGCTGCATCTGCAGCTATATGACTATAACAAACTACCCCCTATTTTTTGAGTTCAGTGAATATGAACTGCTAGGTCTACAGATGTGCACAACAAAACCTTCCAAGTAAACAGGTCAGTGTTAACAGGTATCTGAATATGCAAATTAAATGTTAATTTTTCTCTAGAAATACTAAGGTACATATAAATTATAGTCTTGCTTTAAAATTTATTTTTTTAAACTGTATTTTGATTTTTTGATTGAGAAATATTATCTTTAATGTGATTTTTGGATTGAGAAGTAATCATAATGAAAACTGATAACAAACAGAGGCAACAGTGTCCCTTATGTGAAATGTTGATCAAGTCAGATCAGCACCTCTTTGGTTTTTATTTATTTATTTATTTAATTTATTTTATTTTTGGCCGCGTTGAGTCTTCGTTGCTGTGCAGGCTTTCTCTAGTTGCGGCAAGCAGGGGCTACTCTTCATTGCGGTGCGCGGGCTTCTCGTTGCAGTGGCTTCTCCTGTTGCAGGGCACGGGCTTCAGCAGTTGGGGCTCTCGGGCCCTAGAGCGCAGGCTCAGTAGTTGTGGGGCGCGGGCTTCGTTGCTCCGCAGCATGTGGGATCTTCCTGGACCAGGGCTCGAACCCGTGTCTCCTGCACTGGCAGGGGGATTCTTAACCACTGTGCCACCAGGGAAGCCCAGATCAGCACCTCTTGATGAATGATGATCCCAGCTTAAAAAATGGAATTCAGTATATCTGAAACGTCTTTCACTGCTGAGAGGGTAGAAGGATGAAATGACAGGCATAAGCAAATGTATTTTGAAAATAAAAGCTGGAAAAATAAATTTTACAATGTTTTATAGTTACCTCTGTTTTTGTCAACCTGCTGCAAACTAAAGATGGTAAGTTTAAATGCCTACACGGAAGAGTCATAAGCAGTGAGGTCAAAAATTACTTGTTGAGCCCTGTACTACTTACGACACTGTGAGGGACCGTAAGATGTAGGAGTAAATAGAGTAATTTAAAACATGAAGAGCCCACAAGTCAGTACTTAAATCTCAAAACCTTGGGAGCAGCACGCAGTGCTTGGTAGTGTGGCAGGGTTAAAGAGGGCGTGAGGCCATGGTAATCGCTCTGGGAATTCAGCGGGGAAGTTGGCTGAGGCTGGGGAACAGTGAGGGCTCTCCTGGGAAGATGACTTTGACTTCGGCCTTGAGGGGTGGGTGTGGTCTGTGCATTCAGGGCAGAGTGGGCAGCCTTCTGCAGGAGGGGAGTCATGAGCAACACCAGGTCGTCAGGTGCAAGGCCTGCTGAGGGCGTCCCCTGCCAGCACCAGTGGCAGGTGCATCGTCACCATCTGGGCCTCAGAGGGGATGTGGGCTCACGGAGGAGATGCCAGTCACTGGGCATGGGCGTCCATGCTTTACCACCTTATGTGATTTAATTCTCACCGAAACCCTGAGACTCCAACGTATCATTTGCTCTTTACAAGTTTGGCCGTTGAGGGAAAAGCTAACAAATATGTTCAACGGCACACAGTTAATAGGGATTCTAAGGGGGTCTCATCTCTCTGCAAATCTGCACCGTTTCCACAACACTGCTGTGGCTACATGGCTTCCTCAGGGGCCCACAGCTGGTTACATGTCAGCATCGATCTAGAACTTGGTCTTCTGCCTTGCATTCTGGCACCTCTCTGTTACACTCTCTTGATGTCGTCGTTCAGGACTTCTCACTTGGCTGAGAACTTTCACAGATCTCGGCCTTATTTTACAAAATAAAAAATCTTCTAGGGAGTTGGATCAGATAAATGTACACGGGAGAGAGAGGGAGAGAAAGAATCTAACTGCATCAGGGCTGCCAAGTGCCTAGCTGCTGGTAGAGTTTGGCGTTTTAACCCACATCTTCTGACGCTAAAGCCCTAGCTCATTCTACGGTATTGATTTATTTTGAAATCAGTGATCTTATGTGGCTTTATTTGGAATCTTAATTGGTGCACACTCCCTTTGATAAAATCAAGAAACTGTTAGCTAAAACGGACAAACCAGGAGAAATGTATAAAGGTAGACCAAAGTCACTTTAAACATAGCAGTTGAAATGGTCTACAGTAGAGTGTAGGATCTACTAATAAAAACATGCAGAACAGGTTCACAAGTGGGCGAGGAAGGCTACTGTACAGTAGCCAGAGAATGAGACAGACTCAGCATTTCTCCATTATGACAAGCATAATTTGTAGTTATGTTGTACCAGAACATATTTATTCCAATGTCCAAAAAGTTTTATTTTTCACAGACATCAAACATGCCCTTTTTCTGGCAGGGGGGCAGGGGGTGAAACTTCTTTGTCCTTTAAGAACTGACCCTGCAGAAATCCTTCTATTCCCCATCTGTTTCTTCTGGGGATTCTTAAATTTTTGCCTCACATTCTTCTGACAATCATTTGTGTCTCTGTGAATCTCAAATTCATCCTAGGTGCCTGTGCTTTCTGAAAATTGCAGTCATGTCTGAGACGCCAGGATGTTACTTAAAAAACAGGACCCAGTTTAATAACTTCATCTATTTTCTGTTTCTCTTTTCAGAGTTAGTTTGGGCTTTCCCCGTCATTCCTTATCTGGCCAGCATTTACCAGAAATAAAAACATTTATTTCGATTGTTGATTCTGCGTAAAAATAGATTATTTAAATCCAAACCTGAAACTCTGTAGGAAGAATGTATCTTAATAAGTTGAATAGATGGGTTTAAATTTCTCAGTGATCCTAAAATGTAAATGTTTAATCCCTTCCTCGTCTTGTTCCGGGCTGCCTGAATCTCTGTGAACCCATAAGAGAGTAGGCACGTACGTATATATCAACAGGGAGATTGACAATAGTGGGCAGTGTTTGGCATGGGGGGTTCCCTTGCACTTCCAAAGACTTTCCGCCTGTAAGTATTATTATTGTACCCAAATTTACTTTTCCCTCAAGGTCAGCGGTTAGGAACATTTTTAACTACCATTCTTTCTGAATTAGGGGTACTGGCATATACCATTTCCTTTTGGATCAGTTTCTTTTAAGATATTATTATTCAGTGTGCCTTGGTTAAACAATTCTAGATGGACCATATGATTGAAATTGTACTTATTAAAACATTGAGTGAAAAACACTTTTAACCCATGAATAAAATTTAATTCAGTTCACAACTGTCATGCTGACTTAGCCTGGGATTTTAAATGGTTTTAATTTGACATGGCATAGCATATTTCATCTGCTATATGTCAATGTCCTTTCTACAATAACTTAAGACAGTAAGCAGCGTTCTAATACATGATGCTAAAGCTGTTTGTTTTCATTTTGTATAAGGACTTTCTCTTCATAGATGCCTGTTGTAAACTGACAAAAAGTCCAGGTTTTTTTTTTTTTTTTTTCTTTCATTGATGTTTTTCATTGATGTTTGTTCTGCAGATCGTTGTGATTTTGGTGTCCTCCTGAGAGGAGGTGAGCTCAGGGTCTTTCTACTCTGCCATCTTCGCTGCTTTTTATCAGTGGGATTAAGGCGATGTGTGACTTCCAACTAGAGCAAAACCTTTGAGAAGAAATAACGTACTACCTTAAAGCAGATAATATTCTTTCTAAGGAGAAGGAAGAACTTTTTACTATTAAAATTCTAAAAAATACTAAATCTTCCTTGCAAAAAAGCTGTCATATCTTTATCCTCTAAGACTGCTTGTTAAAGAAAAGAAAATACTCTGAAAAATTAACTGTTCACTGATATCAAATTATCCTGTGAGTCTGTTTTTCAACTTGATTTCAAGGAGGAGTTTGAAAGGAAGTTACCTTACATTAGATGCTTTGAACACACAAAGGGTAGGCATAATTCATATGCGAGAAATAAACATATATTTGCATTGTATCAGGTTGATTTTCATACACGATACCATACATTAAAACACTTAAGAAATTTCCTTTTAAAGTCTGACACGTTAAACTTTGAAGTTTCATTGTTTCAATATCTAAACAATTACAGGAGTATGAAAATTATCCTTCATTTTCTTAGGTTCACATTATAGGGTCCCTCCTATACACTGGGCGTCAGCAAATGGCAGGCCCTGGCCAAATTCAGTCCACTGCCTGTTTTACTGACACACATCTAAGGTCAGTCATGTACATATCGTCTATAATTGCTTTTTGCTGCAGTGGCAGAGTTGGAGAGCTGCCCATGTGGCCTGAAAAGACAAACTTATTTACTGTCTCACCATTTCCTGAGAAGGCGTTGCAGATCCCTGGTATATATCAATTTATATCATTTTTATAGGACCTTTAGCACACACAGGAAGTGTATGAGAAGCACAGCTGATGAATTCAGTTTAGGACTGCACTAACGGGGGTGCTATAACTTTGTTTTGAGCTCTGCTAAAGAAAGTACAAAAAGTACATTCATGCAGCCGTGAATGAGAAGACTAAAGACATTTTTACACAATATATATCAATGTCCATTTCACAGTGATTTGACTTTAGACAGTGACAGGGTTTTAGTGTGTAGAGCTAAAGCCGTTTTTTAAAAATCATTTTATAGCAGCTAAAATTTTATTATACTTAGCATATAGATGTGCCAGCCAAAAAACGATTGTATTTTAAATAGAGTTTTAAAGATAGAATGGATCATAGACACAATCTGACCCTTCTTTGAAGAGAGGAAAACATGCTAGAGAAATTAAATATTTTTCCTCACAATCACACTGTGATTAAATAACAGAACTAAATTTACATTCTGTGTCAACTACTATTCCTCTTCTTTGCCTGTGAACCAACTTGAACATATTCTTGGAAGAAATATGAAAGCAGTTCAAAATTGGTCCAAAAGTCATTGAATCTAATCTGGGGGCCTACAGACAAATTTCTGGTATTTAGCTGATTTTCTGCCACATTGTTTCTTCTTATTTTTTTTGTCTTCATTTTGTCTTCATTTTAGATTTCATTTAATCTAAAAATTAACGAACCACACCCTGCATTGTCAAGATGGCCAACTTTACACAAGACTCAGTATGAGGTCTCGGTGCAGTACCTTTGTCTGCGTTTACAGTTGCTTTGGGGCCAAGTGGTACCTTCTGCTTTTGTCGAGTAGTGAGAGAAGAGAGATGGGCTAAGTACATAAATGCTGCGTCTTTCCCAGTGAATACCACAGGACCTCAGTGCAGGTTGTTTGAGTGAACTCTGTTCTTCCGAGAAGAGAGAAGCATGCCTGGGTGGTGAGTTTGCGGGGGCGCGCTGCAGTTAAGTACATCACTCTGCAGTTGGCCGTGCCTCACACATGGCGGCCAGATCCACAAGTATGTTCTAAGCAGCCATTCGGTTTCAGCGGCGCAGAAGCTTCGATCACATTAAATGAACAATAATTTGGATTTTATGGCTTTTGTTTGCTTTACTTTGTAAATTTCATTTGGTTTCATTATTGTATAATGCTAGAGATTAAGGAGTTTGTAATCAGTCTATGTTTGCATATATTTACGTAACATGAAGATGATCCTTTTAGTCAAAGCTGGAGATGGAGGAGAACTTTATTGTTTTCACTGCTATCATTTTTCTTTATTAAGACTCTTTAGAACAGTCTTAGGTTCACAGCAAAATGGAGGGGGAGGCACAGAGAGTTCCCATACACCCCCTGCTCCCACACATGCACAGCCTCCCCCATTGTCCACACCCCCTTCCAGAGGGTACATTTGTTACAGCTGATGAACCTATACTGACACATCATCACCCAAAGTCCATAGTTTACATGAGGGCTCACTGCTGGTGTTGGACCTTCTATGGGTTTAAGAAAATGTATAATGACATGTTTCTATCATTGTAGTAGCATCATGCAAAGTATTTTCACTGCCCTGAAAATCCCCTGTGCTCCACCTGTACACCCCTCCCTCATCTCCAACCCTTGGCAACCACTGCTCTTTTTACCGTGTCGTGTCCATGGACTTGCCTTTTCCAGAATGTTATAGTTGGAGTCATGCAGTTCGTAGCCTTCTCAGATTGGCATCTTTCACTGAGTCATACACATTTAAGACTCCTCTACATCTTTTCGTGGCTTTTTAACATAGTTCATTTCTTTTTAACCCTGGTTCATATTCAGCTGTGCTGCTGTATCACAGTTTACGTGTACTTTCAGACACTGAAGACATCTTGGTCACTTTTTTTTTTTTTCACTTAAATCTTTTTAAATTAACGTAACATGTACATACCATAAGGTTTGCCATTTTAACCATTCTGAGGTGTCCATTCAGTGGCATTAAGTACATTCACATTGTGAGCAACCATCACCAGCGTCCGTGTCCAGAGCTGTTTCATCTTGCAGAACTGGAACTCTGTTCCCATTAAGCACCAGCTCCCATGCTTTCCTCCCTCCAGCCCCTGGTGACCAGCATTCTCTATTCTGCCTCATGTGTTTGACGACTCTAGGGATCTCATATGAGTGCAGTCATACACTATTCCTCCTTTTGTGACTGGCTCTTTGCACTTAGCCTAATGACCATTTGGAGAGCGTCTGTGCCATGTGCAAGTGTGAGAATGTCTGGAGCCCCTGAAGCCCTTTCACCTGGCTTTTCTCCCCTGCCTCTTGTCAGACACTCACAGAAAGATGTGATCGCCAGAGACAGAGGGTTGCACTTGTGGCAGACAGAGAGGCATTTTAGTTGCCCAGTGATCTGTGGGGAGACAGTTGGTGAGGCAGCCTCCCCTGCCATTTTATTACCTTAGCATGAGAGGCATGGCTGCTGAAACCTAACTGCCAGCCGGGGTGGGCTCTCAGGAGGTCAGCTTCCACAGGCGATGAGCAACGCTGCTGAGCGCCTCTGTTGTGGCAGCCCTGCCTGGGCTTGGCACTGGACTGTCGGCGGCAGGCAGACTGTTGACTCCCGATGCCCAGGCTGAGTACTGCGAAGGGGTGTAGTGCTGCCAGAGGGCACTGAATGCTTCCAGAGGGTGTCCTTCCTGGGTTGTTCTGGACACACGTGTCCACTGACCCTGTGTGACAAATGATCACAGTGATGGCCACGCAGCAATGATGGCTTACAGTCTCTGGCAGAAAGGATCTATGTGGATTCCTTCCCCCACCACAGATGCACGCTCTTCTTAGACTACCGCAAGGCCTATCTCAGCCATACTTCTGAAGTGATGGCAGGAATGACCGGAACCATCTGGGGCTCTTTCCACCGATAATAAGGAACAGAGACAACGGAAGCCAGGTCAAAATTAACAAGATATCTTTGTAAAGACCAACTTTTCTAGTTTCTGGAATGTTTAGCATCCTTCCTGACTCTTACTACAGGAGGGTAAAAGCTAAGTAGCTATAACTAAGAGACAGCACAGGACAGCCAGTCCAAAAGACAGACATGCATTTCTCTCCCACCCATGAAGAGCACGAAGGCAGATCTGGCTCCAGATGGTCGTCCAAGGCCCCAGGAGAGCAGGAGAGCCTTACATCATCACGTGACTCCCAATGCTATTCTAGGGGTCGCAGATTTTAGCCAGCAAGAAGGCAAAGGGAGAGAGGCCAGCAGAAGCACCCATAAGGACCCAGAAGTGTTACATAGCAGTTCTGTTCACATTCCCACTTCTGAGAACTAGGTACAGACCACATCTGTACTTGGAGAGCAGGAATAGAGTATACTGTGGCCGTAACCATAGGACAACAACAGCGAAAAAAGGGGGGGTGGTTGGTTAGGGACACATTCAGAAGGCAGCCAAAGTCCAATCTTTTATGCCCTGAAATATATGCACATTGCTTGTTTTCCATCCATAGGAACCCACTCTAAGGGAGGACAACCCCAAGTCGCATTCAGTGAGAGCATCCAGCTCTTGACAGAGCTGTAGTTTGCTTCTTCAGGTCCATACGAGACTCCTCATCACCCACTTTTTTGTTTTTTGCGGTCCGCGGGCCTCTCACTGTTGTGGCCTCTCCCGCTGCGGAGCACAGGCTCCGGACGCGCAGGCTCAGCGGCCACGGCCCACGGGCCCAGCCGCTCCGTGGCACGTGGGATCTTCCCGGACCGGGGCACGAACCCGCGTCCCCTGTCTCGGCAGGCGGACTCTCAACCACTGCGCCACCAGGGAAACCCATCACCCACTTTTTGATTTAAAAAGTAAAAGCCAAGTTCCCTGCCCTCTTCCATATAAAATGTCATTGCAGTAACATGGTGCATATGATGATCTTTCATCAGAAAAGGGGAGAATGAGAAGCAGATATAGTGAAGAGATAGCTAGCGATCGTGAAATCTTTACTGGACAGCAGTGCTTCTGGTGGTGGCTTCGCTGCTTGGGTCTCTGGGAGGCATATCTTTGTTTGTCACTCTCGGCTACGTATAAGATGGACATTGGCCATCACGACCTGCCTGGGCTACTGTAGATCTTTAGAAACTCCTCTTTTTGATATCTGTATGAGAGCTTTTGAAGGTATTCCTTTGCAGGCAAGGCTTGTAGTTTAATTAAGAATATAAATTCCTCAAAAAATGTCATAGGTTTCCAATTTATTTACTGCCCAGGAGGCTCATGAGGCTGTCGTCATTCCCAGAGTCCTTTTCTGGACAAAGGTCTTGAGTCTGCCTCGTGTATTTGACTTCTTCGTTTAACCCAAGACTTTCTCTCTCGTCTTAACTCTGCCTACCATGAGATCATTTAATACATTAGACAACATTGTGAATCAGATCATTGTCTTAGGGCTTGATCTCTTCTTTCTTTCTTTTTTTTTTTTTTTGCTTAAAATGACTAAATATGGCCTTGAGAAAGGCATTGTTCAACATTTGTAATTCCTGTGATGGAGGACAGAAACAGTTTCTTTTTCTTTTTTTTTGCGGTACGCGGGCCTCTCACTGTTGTGGCCTCTCCTGTTGCGGAGCACAGGCTCCGGACACACGGGCTCAGCAGCCATGGCCCAGGGGCCCAGCCGCTCCGCGGCATGTGGGATCTTCCCAGACCGGGGCACGAACCCGTGTCCCCTGCATCGGCAGGCGGACTCTCAACCACTGCGCCACCAGGGAAGCCCCAGTTTCTTTTTCTTAATGACCCCAATTTCTCACCCCACTGTTTCCTTACATCTCTGCCTGCAAACTGGCCAGTTATTCCCTAAGTTAATTTCCTTTTTGTAATGCCTTAGTAAAAACAATTAGGGTCAGCAAACGTAAGAACTTTCTTTTTCCATTCATGTCCTGCGAAAATCACACACTCCACCTTTTAATTTACCGTATGTGACACATTTACCAAATATTTTCAAGGTTTATTCAAGGTCATCAGCTTTCTATTCTAAAATATGAGTTTCCTTGTTACCAAAGCAATAAGCCAATGCCATTTTTCTGTTATTGTTGTTGTTATCTAGTGGTGTACTTGCCATACCAATTTCCATATGGGATAGTTTTACTAATTTGTCTTAGAGCCGCATGCTGTATGCTCAGTAGACACTATGGAGTCTAAGCATTTTAAAGAAAATTATTATGTGGGACTGGACTAGTTGTTGAAAAAAAGTTGGGGAAATCTTGCCAATCCCATCAAATGCTGTTGACCTTTAGTAAGTAGCTGGATCTGTTTATATTTGAAATATCCTGCCAGGGCTGCTTTTAAAGTTTGTTGAAAGAAGCCAGTACTTTGGGGCAAAGAATCAGAAGCCAGTGGTAAATCAGAAATGGAATGGAGGGTATAAGAGCTAGTTCCATATGGTCAGCAACAGTGCTACCCAGATTGTAAAAGTTGTTAAAATGATGGCCAGACTGTAATGGTCTTGCTTTGAGGAATGGTTTAGTTGATGTATAAAGGCATGGGCACAATTTTGTTTGGTATTGAGGAACATATCTGTAAAATTTCTTTTTACAAATACCCTGTTCCCACTGAACTGTACTGAGATTCTTGGATTACTTTGGGGAAAGCGGATAATTCCTCTATAAATGACTGTGGGAAGGAGCGCCCTGTGTGAGTTTCAGATTTGTTAAATCTTTCCTATTGAGATGCTACAAAAGATTTTTCACTTCTGGCTGTTGAAATGGAAAGTAATAGTGGACAAATGGTTTTCCAATATGAATTTAACTTAATTTTAAAGATGAGTTATAAAAGGAATTTATCATCATCATATTACTTTGTGGTAACTGGCATTATCCAAAAACAGGAAAATATTTTCTAAATGAAAAATGCATCTCTTCAGAGTTTTTCCAAAGGCAATAATTTATTTATACTGTAAGAAAGGGTACTTCTTTCCTTCTTTTTAAATTCTACTATTGAACTGATATTTATTTTTCCTTTTCCATGTGGAAAGTTCTTAAGAATTGACCATAATATTTATTTCAAAGGTCACTGTGGCAGCTGTCCAGACAGTTTGCCTAGTCTTCTTTCTTGTATGTTCCCAGTGACTCTATGATACAAATTTATAGGTTATGTAGTTTGTTTTGGACACAATTCTATAACAACAGGAGGCACAAGCTTATTTTTAAGTATGATTTTTGATTTTGGGAATTTTCCATTCTATCTTGACATTTTGAGATGGACTTTAATAACGTACATGTGTAAATAGTAAAAAAAAAAAAAAAAAAAAAAAAAAAATACAGTTTATTTTTGGCTCCCTAGAATAACTCCAGGCACGAAGGAGGTGTTGAAGGGAGACTGTGGTTTCCTTGCCGTGCTCTCTGTCTCTTTGCATTTCCACCAAGAAGAACGTCTAGCGCAGGACTCGTGATCTCTCTGCCCCTCACTCCCTCTTCCCGTAGGGGAAAGAAATCATGTTACCTCCTGTGACTCTGGGACAAGGCTTAGGGGTGAATAACCCTGCTTCTCCCCTCCGCACTTCCGTTCTGGGAGGCGGCCTGGCCGGTGGGCGAGAGCCCACGTTCTGGTCTGAGCCTGTGTGGTCTCAGGTCCACATATGATATACGGGCTGGGGGTGAGGCTGCGATCGCTGGGCACCGTCCTTCCTTCGGGGGGCAAAATGAAATCTTCTGGGAGTCGGTCGTAGCCCATTACTGATACACATCAAATACGTATCTTCTAATCTGGCTGTTATCACTGATAAAGGCGGCAGTCCGCTATCCACCAGCCCACCTACCTTGCAGAAGAAAAAGTGAAATGATCTGAGAAAGCCCAAATACTAAGCTCTGGCCCTTGGTTGGGAGCCTTGAGACATGGATTAGAATTTGGGAACCACTTCAACAGGAAGTTACTGAAGCTTCAACTAGGGGTTGGGCGCAAAGCTTCCTGGCCTTGGGATTACCAAGTGGCCTTGCTAGAGCTTGAATTTTCCCTTTGGTGAGTCATGCCAGTTTTGGCCATTACTGACAATGGAACAGAAAATGTTTTCATAGTGATAGGTTACCTTATGCAAAAACCAGCCCCAGGAAGGACACTGGCTGAGCATACTTGTGTGGGCCTGAGCAAACTACGCGCCTTAGGGTATAGGGAGAGGTGGCTTGAGCTCCATTCACACAGGCCCTGGACGTGTGAAGACCCTCATTGCCACTGCACTTCTAAGACTTCTAAGGCATCCTAAAACAGGAAAGGACTCATCCGCCTTTGTTTTTAATAAGGCATTTCATAGCCAGAGCTTCATGGAATCATGCCAGGATTTTAAGTTGCACCTAAGCTCCATGCATGTGGGTGAGCACGACCATGTGAAGTTCCAGCTTTTCAAAAACCATGAGTACCGCGCTGATATTGGCAGAAGGAAAACACGGCCGTGGACAATTCTGTGGGATTTAAAGCTGTTCTTAACCTCAGCCACCTGAGGAAAGTGTGGAGGGCGGAGCTCTGGGATTCATGTCTTCAGGTTATTGAGTCTCTTAGCATCACGTGGACTAGGTTGGCTTTGGGTTTGAATGTTGTTTAAGCTCATAAAATGGCCCTAAGTGTCAGCACTCAAAGGGATATGAATTAAATTTCTGGGACTGTGTGAAATTTAGGAAGATGTCTAGGAAATTCCTTTTGTATGTGCTGCAAGAATGGAAGAGATTTCCACAGGCTGGCTTCTGTCTGTTTCCCACCTTGTGTCTCCTACATTTCAGATACACATGCAGTGCTGCCACCCAAACAGCATTTTCATATAGAAAGAAGCCTGCTGGTCTAGCTAGCTCCTTTGTTGTGTCACCAAGAGCATCAGCACGGCAGGTGGTGGGCGCCTTTCCCACACTAGGGTGTTGCAGTAGGCAGAATCGTGGTCCCCAAAGATGTCCCTGTCCTAATTAATGCCCAGAGTATGGGACTGTGTTTCCCTGCACGGTAAAGGGGACTTGGCAGGTGTAATTAAAAACCTTGAGATGGGCAGATGATCCTGGACTCTGCAGAGGGGGAGCCAATGTCATCATAGGGGTCCTTGTAAGAGGGAGCTGGAGGGTCAGAGTCAGAGCAGGAGATGTGAGGAGGGGAGCAGAGGTCGGAATGATGTGGGGCTTGGAGCCCAGGAATCCAGGAGCCTCTAGAACTTGAAAAAGTGAGGAGATGCAGTCTCCCCTAGAGCCTGCATCCCTGCTGACCCACTTAGGATTTCCAACCTCCAGATCTGTTCAGATGATGACTTTGTGTTGCTTTGAGTCACTGCATTTGTGATAATTTGTTACAGAGGAAGACAAAACAAATAGAATTGACTAGCAATAACTTAAACATAGGGCTTCCCTGGTGGCGCAGTGGTTCAGAGTCCGCCTGCCGATGCAGGGGACACGGGTTCATGCCCCGGTCCGGGAAGATCCCACATGCCGCGGAGCAGCTGGGCCCGTGAGCCATGGCCGCTGAGCCTGTGCGTCTGGAGCCTGTGCTCCGCAACGGGAGAGGCCACAGCAGTGAGAGGCCCGCGTACAGCAAAAATAAAATAAAATAAAATAAAATAACTTAAACATAGAAAAAAATGCTGAGCTCTTTAAAAATGTTTCACTAAACTGAAGCTAAAATGTTACCCCAACTCATCCATCCATAAATATGAGCCCCAGCATGCCCTTGAATAATCCAACCCTGTCCCACACAAAGGGAAATGTCGCAGAGGAGTCGGGAGTAATGCTGCGTAGAGATCACAACTGACTGCAGAAGAGGTGTGTTCCTTCCGTCACAGTAACAAATGGCCCTGTGAACTGGACACATTATCAGGGCCCAGGGCCAGGGTCCCAGTGAGCCACTCAAGTCCAAGGTCCAATCTGTCCTTATTGAATATTTTGATATTTTGTTCCTTGTGAGATTTTCTTTTTTTGCATTAATTTACATTAAAAAAAATAATGTAGGGCTTCCCTGGTGGCGCAGTGGTTGAGAGTCCGCCTGCCGATGCAGGGGACGCAGGTTCGTGCCCCGGTCCGGGAGGATCCCACGTGCCGCGGAGCGGCTGGGCCCGTGAGCCATGGCCGCTGAGCCTGCGCGTCTGGAGCCTGTGCTCCGCAACGGGAGAGGCCACAGCAGTGAGACGCCCACGTATCGCAAAAAAAAAAAAAAATAATAATAATAATAATAATAATGTATTAAAATATTATTTATCCTGATGTCTTACTTTTTGGGCCCTCCCTTCGATTCTGTGCCCAGAGTGCCTCATGCACCTGGCTATTGGAGTGGAGGCAGAGTTTCAGGCTCACTTGCCTCGCAGAAGTCGGCCTCCGCACCAGTGAGCGCCTGGGATAAAGGGACAGGCCTCGGGAGCGCGTAGGTTTGTAGGCCCAAGCAAGAGTCCGCGACTGCAGCTACTGGGACCAAGGACTGCATGGGCTGACTCCCCTGAAGGCAGCCTTGGTTCTAGAAACACGGGGCTCAGAGGAATCAGAGGGCCGGGAGGATGTCGGCAGGGAAGGAGGGTAGTGACTGGCTTGGCCCTTCCGTTACTTTGCAAGTTTTCAAGACGCAGCTCTCAAAGGCTTGCACCCTGAGAGAAGCAGCACACTCTCAAGATTTTGAACATGATGAGAATATTTGGGGGTGCATCGTCAGCCTGTGAAAGACAACGGAGTGGCACTGTTTCGTGCACGCACGTGTGCGTTCCCGAGTCGCACCCAGCGTCCGCCCACGCACCGCCCGCGGGTCAACTCCTTCCTGCGCTCCCAGGGGAGCTGAGAGGCTCGGGTGCCGGGCCCTGTACGGCCCGGGGGAAACAGACACCAGACCTGTTGTCTCCATCCCCAGCTTCTGCCTGGAAGCCACGTCGCCTCTGCCCTGATCGTAGCCCCGCATCCCACTGGATGGGCGGGCTGGCCCAGCCTCTGCGCGCAGAGGAGAGGTGCGGCCTGCACGCTTGGTGGGCCTGGGAGGAAGAAGCGGGTCTGCCTAGACTTCTCCCCGCACCCCGCTGCCGTTAGCCTGCACCCGAGGGCTGGCGTCTGGCCTGCCCTCCGCCACCACCGCCCCCCCGCCCCGCCCCGCCCCGTTGCGCACAGGGCCACCCCCGCCCACAGAGGCTGGGGGTGAGGGCCACCCGCGGAGGCTGACTGCGAGGGTCCCTGCCCCTGCCTTTCCTACCTGGGTCTTCCAAGACAGCTTTCATCAGGCACGGATTGCACGTTTCTAATTCCAGTTGTCTGAGTTCTCGCTCTCGGTTGTTTCCGAATTCAGCCAAGAAAAAACTGGTAGTAATTTAGTAAACCCTCTTAATCCCCTGTAGTGGATGATCAATAAATCTTTCCTGAATAAATCAACAGCCTCATTTTTATGACTGGCCTCAAGTTTATGCGTTTGCAGACTTTCAAGAAAGTATGAATCATTTAGCTGGCTACCACAATCATTTAGATTACCACAGGGGAGAAAAATTGTGTGTGTGTGTGTGTGTGTGTGTGTGTATTTTTTGGTGAATACAATAAAAGTACTTATACATGCTGTCCCTTTCGTTAAATAAAATAACTTTTTAATGCATCCTGTTGTCGTTTGTGAACGTGTGTATGTGTGTGTGTCTGTTGATGGAAGCCGAAGCCAGATTGTATGTATGTATGTGTAATTAAGGCTTGTAGCATGCACTTCATGTGGTTTGATTTGAATTTGATCTGTTGTAAGTTCAGGGTGAAAAATAAAATCCACGTCTGACAAAGAAAACCAAAAGCATTATGAAAATCATATAGTTTCAAATACATCCTTCATTGGGATACAAACTCACGCCCAGCAATGATTCAAGCAGACAGGTCTCCACTGATTGGTTTGGTTTTAGATTCCACCAGATTTCCTAGACTTGAACCTCTTCATTTGTCAGGCGGCCTGTATGCTAATTGGTCAGGATATCAGACATGTCGAAAACCAGAAATCCATTCACACTGCCTGGTTCAATCAGTGTAGCGAATCTGTATTCCACACGTCCAGGTCAATAGTTTTAACCTGGCATCCATGGCTTAAAAAAACAAAAAAACAAAAAAACAAAAAAAAAAACTGGAGCCTAAGCCCCAAGTGTTTCTCATTAATGCGTTTCTGCTTCATATCTTGAACATTCTCTTTTTTGAGGCATTCCTCTGCAATGCCTCCATCCATTCACAGCCGGTTCCCAAACATTTTGCTGTTCGAGATACAGGCAGTTTAAGTCACTTGTAAAGATCCTGTCAGGCATCCTCTTGTGACTGACAGTTCAGAGTCCTAAAGAAGGGGTTCTCCCCTTCCAAACATTCAGAAACTTGAAATGGGTTGTGCACCATATAAATAAAATCACCCTTTCTTTGAAATAGTACAAGATCATGATATTGAATACTGCTATAAAATTATCGTGTGTTGATTGGTATAATAAGACAAAAGAGTGGTACTATTTTAATTTTCGTTTAGCACCGCTTTCTGCCTGTTGCCCTTGCCAGGATTTTCAGAAGTTTTTAGCGAGGAGGCTGTACAGGTTGCTAGCACGCTGTGTCCCCCACTGTGTCCAGGCGGGAATCTGCCTTCTGACCACCACATTCCTGCTCCGTGCTCCTCTAGAATTCCATTGCCATCCTCTCCTGGGTGATACCAAGGCTTCTGGGAAACAAACAAAAATAGAATGCCCCCCACCCCCACCCCGCAAATGTTATGGACAGCAGATAAAGGTCAGCGCAGAGAGCAGCTGGATAGGACCCGGCCACAACGACAGTGTTATAGGTGTGATTGCATCTGATGTACCTGATAGGCTGCCAGGTGGGCATCACAGCCCCCATTTGTACACACGCGCCTTCTTATACCCAGCCTGCACCCTACACTCTTGCCTCAAGGGCAGGGTGACTTCTAAATTTCTGCGCTACCCTTCAGGGCTTCCCTCGCCAGGTCTTACGGACCGTCTTCCTCTTTCTCTGCACTGTGTAAGTTGTGCCTTATCTCAGATCGTCAGGCACACGACATCCCAGAGAATATTAGAACTGTGACCTTCAGACGGAAGGAGGACATGTTACTACTAGTGCTGCTGCTGTTTTCACTCTTGTCATTTTGCCGTTGGAGACACAGGCAGTTTAAGTCACTTCCCAGTGTGTTCCAGATGGTCCCTGGTCACCTTTCCCTTGTCGATTTGGAAACTACATTTTCTGTAATCCCCCCTGGACGTGGGTTTCAGGGTAGATTTTATCTCACATCATCCAGTCATGGGCTTCTTTATGCACTGGGCAGAGGCTGGGAGGAACTTCCAGTGGTTACTAATCTCTGAGCAATCTCCCCTCTCCTCTGAGCTTCTTCTGGGCCTCCTACCCCTTTGTAAACAGTTTGTTTTCAGCTAAGTGCCTCTGTTTGAACCCATTGAGTGCTAACGTCTTCCCGTCAGACCCTGGCAGATGCAGTAAGTGAAATCTAACTTTATTCTCATCCCAGGACAAAGAATCAAATTACTTTGGGAAACTTTAGGCAAACAAGTGGTTTTAAGACCCTTTACTATGGCCTAAAGAATTCCAAAAATCATTTTTTTCTCTTTAAGGAAGTTCCCTGAGTCAGGGATGAACACAGTAAGAATACATTCACCTTAGTGACTATAGTTTCCCTGAGAATTTTTGGGCATTTTTATGTTTCCAAATACTGAAACATTTTCTAAGCTTCATTGATGGAAACTTCTAACAGCTCAGTGAATTATATCTATATCTGAAGTGGAACATAGGAAATGCCCCAAGGTTCTCAAAGATGTTTTGTAATGATTTACAGTAAGAACCGTGTCTAATGGAAATGACAGGCATAATTTATTTATGAAAGCCGAAATGAAATTCAACCTTGACTACAGATGGGTATTTTTCCACCGTGCCATGGAACTCTGCTGCTCATGATATAACTATGAAACTATGGGCTTTGACTTCTTGTTCAAAAACACTAGTTCAACTTTAATTCTAGAGTCACACAGCACCTGTGCAAATGTATGATAAAGGTAATTTTAAAAAATCTTAATTCTTCCTGAGATTTAAATAAAGCTCTTAATTGTCTTTTAGAGCACGCTTGAGTTTTGTGCCTATAGAAATGCAAAACTCAAGCTCGCCCTTAAAAGGCAACGACAGTGTCATATTCTCACATGCGACTTTCAGACAGACCCACGTGAGCATCATTTTGTGTGGACAGTACAGCTCTAAGCCTTGTGATATGTGGAAATGTGTATACAGAATATTTGGCATAGGAGGGTCTGGATAAATAAAGTGATAGGAAAGATGTTCCCTAGAGCATTTTTTAAGTGGTGTGAGATTGTGACAGGCTTGTTTTATGTAACCTTATGCAACATCAAAGTGTAACTGGCAAAGAGGGCGATTAAAAAGCAAGTAATAGGATTATGCAGTTTGCTTGATGATCTTACCTGTATGTTCTGGTTGATATTTTCTCCAGAAAGCAGAGCAGATATTGAATTTTTTTTTTTTTTTTGCCCACACCATGTGGCTTGTGGGATCTCAGCTCCCCGAGCAGGGATGGAGCCTGCGCCCCCTGCAGTGGAAGTGAGGAGTCTTGACCACTGGACCACCAGGGAAGTCCCCAGAGCAGATATTATTATTCCCATTTCATGGGTAGACCGTAGTATTGAAGGTCACCTGTTCCATAATGCACACCTGGCCTAGGGCCACGTGTTCTGGATTCCTCTCCGCCCACTTCGGGGCACCAAGCAAGATGACTGTTGTTCTCTACAAGTACGTGCAGTTCCCCACTTCAGAGTACTGGTGACTGCTGTTCCTTTGGTTGCGGTTTCCTCCCTATCACTTTTACTTGTTGTTGCAGTTACCTCCTCATCACATTTGTTTGTTGCAACACTTCTTCCTGGCTCTGCTCAAATGCTCCATCCTCCACGAAGCACTCATGGTTCCATCACACCAGCTCGAGGTGACCTCTCTGCTCTAAGACTGTGCTGGGCTCTTCCTTTGAGCCCCTTATCTCAGGTGACTATCCAAATAGACTGTCCTAGACTGCTTTCACGAGTGTGATCTCGGGTGGCCTCCCCCTGCAGTGGCTTGAAGCCAGGATTTCAGTTCCGGCCAGAGACTGAAGTCAGGCCGCGGCAGTGAGAGCACTGAATCCAAGCCACTAGACCGCCAGTGACAAGGCGCCTGGCCTGTCGGCTTTGTAGAAATGAATTCCCACCAAGAGACGTTAAGTAGTGAAACAAGTAAAGTGCTTGTTAGGAGGAAAATAGGTACGTGTGAATAGACTCACACGGGTGGACTCAGAGAGAGTGGCACCCTCGTGGTAGTTTGCATCACGTTTATGGGGCATTTCTGCCGGGTTTCCTCTGGCCAGTCATCTTGCTTGGCCGAGTTCTGAGTCCGTATTGGGCTTAGCTCAGGGTCCTCCCCTGTGTGTACAGGACAGATCTCTCAGCCAGGACAGATCTCAGCCAGGACAGATCCTAGCGAAGAGGCCTGTGGGTAGCTTGACGTCACCTACCATGGAGTGGCGCCCCCTCCCTTTTGACCTCCGAGGAGGCTTTCTGCGCATGTGTCGTCGGGAAGGTCCCGAGAATTAGGACTGTGTGGTCTTTTACCTCTTAACCTGGGCAGGGCTCGGTTCTTCCGTCCCTGTTCATCTTGGACTGTTTGTCCACAGGGGACGGAGCCCCGTGGCTCAGCTTGGGGCCCATCTATCTGCTGCCTCAAGTGGACTTTTCTAACCTGCTTCGAGAGATGGCAGATTCCTTCGGGAGAGAGGCTTTGCCTGCGAGCTGGAGCCGCTTCCTTGATGCAACCTCTCGGTTACGTCAGGGCTGCCGTAGCCTACTGGAGGACCAAGGAAGTGTGCCAGTGCCTAACACAATCTGCTTTTCATTAAGCTTCTGTCATGTGCCAGCAATGTTGTTAAGAATTTTATGTGTGTAATTTCTCATTTCTTGACAGTCCTGCAAGATAGGTATTACTATTCCTATGAAAGGCCGCCTAACTTATAAAGGGGTAGACGTGCTGAGCTTAGAGTCAGTCAGGTCTCATCTAACCCTCAACCCACTCTGTGTTTAACACACCATTGCTGGGAGGCCTTAGTTGCGGGAATCCCAGGTTTCCGTAATTATCTGTCAAGTGATGAACAAATGAGTGAATGCAGGAGTGCCTTTTAGAGCATCAATCTTTCAATACTCAGAGAAAGTGAATATTTCACATTATGTGTGTGCAGCCCCGACGCTGCTGTAGGACCACTTGGCTCAAAAGCTAAGACGTGCTTCAAGGCAATGATCTAGCTGTGTGCAGTCCAGCTAGGATACCCTGCTTCCAGTTTGCTGGAGAGTGCCCTGATTTAGCCCCCTGTGGATCCACAGCCCGTGTTAATGATTTTTAGGGCTCCCTTTAGCTCTCAGCTGTGTTTGGTTTAAATAGTTAATCACACGGTCACAGAAATGAAATCCTCTACAAATTTTAACAATACTTGTATACAAGAAGAGGAGGAGGGGAAAAAAAAAAAGGAAGAAAAAGAGAAACACCTCATGTGCAGGTTTACAAAGGACAACTGTCCACATCGGTTGTCTCTGTGGCATCTGCTGATACCCTGACTGTCGGCCTTGCGAAATCCTCTTTCATTATAAACCTCGGGGTTCTTTCTCAGGGCAAAGTTTAAAAAAAAAAACAGTTCTAAAATCAACTATACTTCAATTTAAAAGAGAAAGAAATTAAAATGGAAATTCAAAAACAATCCTGGCAAGGTCAAACAAGGAAAAAGGGAATAAAATCGGTATTAGGAATGAACAAAGAGGATGTCGTTACAGTTCCTTGCAGACACTGAAAATATAATAAGAGGATATTACCAACAATGTTAATAAGTATAAAATTTTTGAAGAAAATGTTAGCAAGTTAATTAATATATAAAAAACTTAACGCATGAGCAAACTAAGTTTAAACCAGGAACACAAGATCACTTTAATGTAATTTTCCACATTAATTGTATAAAGGGGAAAAATCGTGTGATTATCTCATGTATGCCAGGAAAGCATTGATTGCAGTTAAACAACAAAACAAAGCGAAAGCAGTCAGTTATGCTCAATGACTCATTCAGACACCTAGTGCTGCATGAGATATTTATCCTCAGCTATTAAGAACACGTTCATTAATTTTGTTTTGCTTTGCTGTCCCCGCTGGTTGTGTAGTATGTTCTCTAAGGTACAGCCCAGGCCCATAAACACAGAGGGAGAGGGTTGCACGTCACGATGCCCCTTCTCAGGGCAGGAGTTGCGGGGTGTCTTGTGAACCATCTTGCAGGGTGCCTGCCGTGGTACACCAGAGCTAGAGCCTGCTGTCGATTGATGGGGTGGGCTTTCAAAATTTGAAAGTGCAGGGCTTCCCTGGTGGCGCAGTGGTTGAGAGTCCGCCAGCCGATGCAGGGGACGCGGGTTCGTGCCCCGGTCCGGGAGGATCCCACGTGCCGCGGAGCGGCTGGGCCCGTGAGCCGTGGCCGCTGAGCCTGCGCGTCCGGAGCCTGCGCTCCGCAACGGGAGAGGCCACGACAGTGAGAGGCCCGCGTACCGCAAAAAAAAAAAAAAAAAAAATTGAAAGTGCTGAGGAAAAAAAAAGGTCTGTTTATTCTTCCGCTGTACAGTGTTACATAAAAATGAGAGACGGCATACAGTATTTGTCTTTCTCTTTCTGACTTACTTCACTCTGTATGACAGACTCTAGATGTCATAACGATTAAATGCAGATGTTGATATGAAAATCCAACTGGCTTCCATTAAGTCGGATATTAAGGAGCTTTGCAAAAAATGTAAAAAAAAAAAGCCACACTTTCTCACTAAATTGTTTTTGTTTGGGAAACTGTAGTTGTTTTTCATAAAATTATGGTATTTATGTTTTATTATTGTTATTTTAAAATACATGAATAAATATTGTAAAATATTGTAAAAAAAAAAATGAGAGACGGTGAGTATTTGGAGAAAGTGTTGTGTTGATCTTGATTTTTAGCGGTGGACAATTTGAGCCATCTCTGTGCATCTGCTAGTGGTCTAAGAATTTTGAGTGTGTGTACCGTTTTGCAAACAGCTCGCAGGGTGAGAAGGGGACGGTGTGGTCGGCAGAATTTTAACCTCACCCCTCCCCCACCCTCGATTCTGCCCCCCCCTCGGTGTCCACACCCTATACAATCCCACCCCTTAAATGTGGATGTGATGAAGGCGCTCCTGTGGCGATACCAAGGATGTGGCGAAAGGGAAGAGATAGAGCAGAGGTGATTTCAGCCAGGAAATGGGGCCTCAGCCCTAAAATTGCAAGCGACCGAATTCTGTCAATAACCTGAATGAGCTTGACAACGGACTGTTTTTAGGTCAGACCTCAGATGCAAATGCAGCCCGGCACAGCATGACTTCAGCCTGGGGAGACCCTGAGCAGAGGACCGGGTTCCCCGCCCCCGGCCTGGACTTGTGCCATCTCATACGCGGGTGTTGCTGAAAGATACTGAGATCGTGGGACGTTGCTATTCCGTGTAGAAAACAAATGCACACGGGAAGCCATCTCGTGAGGTTACGTGCAGCATGCATCGCACACAGCATCCAAGCACTATGTAAGAAATACTGTGTAAGAAATGCCCTGTTGTTTCTTACAGGCAGTAAAGAGCCCGAAGTACTTAACGTGCTTTCTTCTTCAGGTTTTTTTCTTTTGCGGTACGCGAGCCTCTCACTGTTGTGGTCCCTCCCGTTGCGGAGCACAGGCTCCGGATGCGCAGGCTCAGCGGCCATGGCTCACGGGCCCAGCCGCTCCGCGGCATGTGGGATCTTCCCGGACCGGGGCACGAACCCGCGTCCCCTGCATCGGCACGCAGACTCTCAGCCACTGCGCCACCAGGGAAGCCCAAGACGTCTCTTTTTATTAGCAGTTATTTGTGGACTAGTTTTGCCTTTCCTCTGCTACTGCAAGCCCCGACTGGACCCAGAGGCCCTCATTTTTCTTTCTAGTGTGTTTTCCTCCAAGCTCACAGAACGCAAAGAAACAGTGCTCGTTAAAACAGTGGTGATTTGGGGATGTTAGGATAATGGAGTCCTCTCCCGAGGACCATCACTGCCGAAGCAGAAAACAAAGTAGCACGCATTGTAGTGATGGGGCTTTTCCAAGGCGCCCCATGACTTTCATCAATTCCCACACTTTATGAACGTCCGTCAGCGTTGCTCCAGACAGGGCCACCTGCCTACAACTCGAACACAATTTTAGAATAAGAGGGAAAAAACCCCACATTTGCCAGCCTCTGTGTTGTAGTGTCTAGAATTGCAAGTGCTGCCTTCACCTTTAAGCGTCCCGGGACCCCGAAGGTCTGGCTCTGTGTTTGGCCTGCTCTCCCCAGGTGCGCCCCGCTCCCGGCAGGAAAGGCTCCCCACCTGGCAGGTGCGCCCCATAGACGGGCCAGCCGCACCTGTCGGCCCTCAGCCTCACGAGTTTCACCCGCGTGCGGCCTGCGAGGTGATTTAACGGAGCCAATCCCGTCCTCCCGTGAGAGCGAGACGCCGCCTCGCGTCTCGTGTCGGCCCAGCGGGCATCGCAGGCCCGGCAGGTTCGCGCTGCTCCGCCTCGCAGCCGCAGGGGGCCCCCTCGCTGGGAGGATGGCCTCCCCCAAAACGTGAGTGCATGCGACTAACAAACTGCTGTCGCCTTGTGTGCGGCTCCAGTGTCGGGTGTCCCGCGCGCAGGCCCTCCACCCCCCCCCACCCCCCCCCCGTACCGTTTCGGCCGGGGCGCCCCGCCCTCTCCAGCGGGCTGACCGCGAGGGGATGCCGACAGCCTCCCGCCGAGGCGAGCCAGCTGTGACCCACGGCATTGCTGCCCCTTTCTGGGCCCTCTGTTTCCCTCCCACCCCCACCCCCGGGACGCGCAGCACTCTGCTCTCCTGGGTTCCGGCTCCACGAGGGTGAGACCCATAACCAAGGAAGCGCTGGTTTCTGGCACGGCTGGTAGATGCAGACATCCACCGGGGACGCGCAAGAGCGTTAAGAGTCTGCACGTTGCAGCGGAAGCGAATTCCTGTTTGCGTCGCACGCAGAGGCAGAACTCACTAATTCTGACTGTGGCGAGGGATTGGAGGAAGGCTTGCTACGAGAGACAGCGTTTGAACCAAGCCTTGAAGGAGAGCTGGGTGTCGGCAGTGGGACGGAAGGGCGCTTGAGGGGAGACAGGACGTTGTGGCTAGAGCTCCAGTTTCGGTGGTCAGGGAGGGTGGGGAGACGCGAGAGGGCAGGTGTGCCGATCCAGGGGGGTGAGGTGGAGAGTTGAAACAAGACTCGGTCTGACGTGGAACAGCCGTGGCTGCAGTGAAAAGGGCTCAGCCTTGAATCTTTATGAAGTGGGAAAGCGTGGGGCCATTTGGGGCTGACAGGCTGACGGGCTGACGGACATTCGTTTTGAGCAGATACATCTTACTAACAGCGTGGGAGGGATGTAGCTGAGCCTGCCATGCAGGTGATACACATATGTGGCGTTTAAAAAGATGTACCTTACTACCTGGAAGTCTCTCCGTGTCTCCATTTGTACAGCCGTAGTGAGCAAGTCCGAGGTGAAATGCTTGTTGTAGGACGTCCTTCGAAACTCAGAGCAAATTTGCTCTGAGCCACTTTCTATGTATTTTTCCTAGTTACTTCTTACTTTTTCACAAATAAGCCTTGTGTTAAAGTATTAGGATTGATTTAGAAAAAAAATTGTCGTCTCGTGTGGTTCCTGAAAATTAGAACTTAATATAAAGTTGTGGATAGAAAAGGTTTTCCGTCAACCCAGCTGAATCCATCGGCAGTCTTTTGCTTGCTTGTGTGTTGCACAAATATTTCACCTTTTAACGTGATAAAGATCAAGGAACGCGAAGGGGGGGCCATGATGAACACTTTCCCGCAGCCTTAAAGAGGAATTGTAATCGTGTGTGTTAGTGCCTTCTGCATCTTAGCAATTTGAGGGCCAACTTCCAGATTCCACTTCCAGAATTCTGCCCACCCAGCAGTCCTCTGATTGTTCCTTAGGGGTGTGTTCTGTCTTTTAAGAGTAAATCAGATCCGTGAATACCTTAGGCATCATTGAAAAACGGTATAGTGTACATTGTTATACATGGTATCTTGACCAAACTCATCCGTGTTATCCCTGTAAGAACTCCTTACATGGAAAGCATTAAAATCTAGAGAGTCAGGTGCCCCAGATTTCCTGTTCCTCCCCCAAACTCATACATGTTTAGCTGATTATTAAGTAAAGTTCTAGTAATTAAATAATTTTAAAAGATGTAATAACAGAGACATAGGGGTTATTCTTCTTGGCATAGTTATTTCTAAAATAAAGTAGGTCAGAGTGCTTTTAGTATTAAGTCCCTTTTGGTTTGGTGGCATTGCTACATTAATACGGTTCGTAGTACCTCCAGGGTCAGAACTGGAGACCCTGTGTTGCTGCGAGGCCTGCAAGACTAATGTGCTTCTCCAGACACTGAATTTCTAGGCTGTGGCAGATCTCGGTGTTCACATGGGAAGGCTGAACTTGACATAAATAGGGGATGTTGGGGAAAACATCAAGAAAACTCAGACCATTTTTCTCTTTTGAATTATGGGAAGGGTGAGACACTGGAAACATCAAGGATCATGCTTACAGCAATTCAGAAAACATTCCTTCAGAGACTTTGGGGGAAACATGAAATATCTGTCAGTGAACCAGCAGGCGGGTGGGGTGGTGTTTGCGAGAATGCAGCAGGAACTGTAAACCCATTACTATTGCAGATTCGCTTGCTCTTATTCAAATCTGTATAAGAGATTTATACAGTAGCGGTAGCCTCATCTTCTGTCTCAATAGAATCCCTCTATTGTGATGGTTATACATTTGATAGACGTGGAAAGTCTTTAATGTCACCTTTAATGATTCGACTGCATGGGTCTGGAAGATGCTTTTGCTTCATTTCAGAATCTGAGATGTGCATTTGTTTATATTCATTAGCTTAACTTAGCTCCTTTTCTCTGAAGAGTCCAAGGTGCTCTTGAGAGAGGCTTCGCGTAAGGAGCGTGCAGTTCCTCTTAAAGCAGAGGGAAGAGACAGGCAAGGAGAAAGACAGGGAAAGGATGAAATGAAAGGCCTTGAGGTGAGAGCGAGTTAGAAAGGGTCAGATGATGCTACGAACTTGGCATGCCTTGTGCAGTTTTTAGAAACTGAAGACGTTTTTGAGGTGGGCATTGGCCGTTCAATAAGCCCAGGAGGTGATGGGCAGAGAATACCCAGTATCTTTGGCTTCTTTGGAGTTGAGGAAACCCACTACCTCCAAGTGCAGGTAATATCATTGATGATATCATCATTTCCCAAGTATTTAAACCTGGTGTTGACTCTCTTGAATGTTAAACTTTCTAGAAACTCCATCCTGTTTTCTCTGCAACTAACTCTTGCTTTCATTCCACTTTTCCACCCAGTGCCCGGCCCTTCCTCCCCTGCAGCCTGACACCCAGTCTGTGACGGCCCACTCTCCGACTGGCTTCTCTGTCACCGTCCCTCCTTTTCCAGTCAGATTTTCCCACCTGCACTCTCAGAACGATATCCTTCTGGTGTCTTGGCTCTGTCTGCTCCTTCCCTCAGTGCCTTTTTTTTTTTTTTTTTTTTTTTTGCAGTACGCAGGCCTCTCACTGTTGTGGCCTCTCCCGTTGCAGAGCACAGGCTCAGCGGCCATGGCTCACGGGCCCAGCCGCTCCGCGGCGTGTGGGATCTTCCCGGACCGGGGCACAAACCTGCGGCCCCTGCATCGGCAGGCGGACTCTCCACCACTGCACCACCAGGGGAGCCCCCCTCAGTGCCTTTTCATGCCTGCTTTCTCCTCTCCTTCTATCATGCTTGTTCTCCAGAATAACTGTTTTCTTCTTCTGTGTCTTTCTTTCTGCTGTACGTGTCCCGCTGAGTGGGCCTCTCACTGTCTGTCAACTCCACTGGAGCGCTTTCTTCTCCATTCTTCACATCAGAAAGTGTGTCATCACTCCCAGGTGGTTATTTTCTTTCTTACTTTGCACTTTCCCCGTCTTCCAAGGCTGGATGCCCATTCCATGCTCTTGAGGACAACCCTTCTCCACTGTAGGATCCTCTCTTGAAAGTGGCAGCTTTGTTCCCCACCCACCCACCCACCCACACACTGTCCCCAGAGTGCTTCTTTCCAAGGCGAAGGACCATGGCTGCTGAGGTTTCTTGTTCAGAGCTTCTGAGAATTCTGTACACTCGGCACCGTGCTCTCATTTCTCAAGACCCTGTTTTCTAAAAGGAAACTGGGGAGGCTAAGGTGCTGCCATGGACTGAATTGTGTTCCCCAGGTTCATACGTGGAAGCCCTAATGCCCAGTGGGATGGCATATGGAGGTAGGGGTCTTTGGGAAGTAGTGAGGGTTAGATGACATAAGGGTGGGGCCCTTGTACTGAGGTTAGTGTCTTTATAAGGAGAGGAAGAGGGAGGGAGATCATGGAATCAGCCAACACCTGGACCTTGGACTTGTCAGCCTCCAGAGCTGTAAGAAATAAGTATCTGTTGTTTAAGGCCCCAGCCCGATATTTTATTACAGAAGCCCAAGCATGCTAAATAGGTACCTTGAAGCCTCAGACTGCACCCACTTCTCTGGCAGCACACGGTCACAATTTTATAACACAGTGTCAATGTACTGTGCTTGGAGTCTCCAGTTGCCCTTTCTGAGTCTATAAACTGAAGACATGTCTGGGCCTTCCTTCTTTTCAGAACGTTCTAAAGACCAGGTGGATATGTTCTCAAATTATTTCTGGTGAAAGGGGGAAAAAAAAAACAGGAGGTGGTTTATAGTCCAAGGGACAGGAGTCCCACACTGGAGGTTTACAAAGTTGAGTTAAGGGTTGGAAAGTTTTCTTAGTATTTCATAGATTTTTGTAAACTTGTAACCAAAGTAAACAGCAGAATAAGAACAGCGTCACTGGTAAAAATATTGACTGGTACCGTAGGCTACAAGAAAACAAATCTGTTAGAATATTTTTCCTATTCTGTCTTAAAGGTGGTTATATATGTAGAATTCTCTAATTAGCTTCTTAGTCATCTGATGAAACGAAGAATGCTTCGGGCCTGGTGCTGCAGGGAACGTAACCTTTCAGTGGTAGTAACTTGTTTTTAAAAATGACATTTGCTTTGCATTTGAAAACCATATATACCTTAATTGTGTGGTTTCATGGTTGACTGGAAGTTGCAAAAAGGGGATTGTGGTGTCCGTGTTTGGTATTTTTTTTGTTTGTTTGTTTTGTTTTTTGTTTTTTTTTTATGGTACGTGGGCCTCTCACTGTTGTGGCCTCTCCCATTGCGGAGCACAGGCTCCGGACGCGCAGGCTCAGCGGCTGTGGCTCATGGGCCCAGCCGCTCTGTGGCATGTGGGATCTTCCTGGACCGGGGCACGAACCGGTGTCCCCTGCATCGGCAGGCGGACTCTCAACCACTGCGCCACCAGGGAAGCCCCCGTGTTTGGTATTTTTTAAAATTAATTTTAATATGAGTTTAAAGTGCAATCAAAGACCTAGCTTTTTCCAAGCAGAAAGGTACTTTATTCCTAATCCATTTCAATCCACTTAACCTATTAAGCCTGGCAAAGAGATGAGGCCGGGCCAAGAGTTAACTGATTAACCAGGACAGCCCACAGAATGGAAAATTTAATGAATCCTGGCCTGTTACAGGCTACCAAGCTATAATCACATTTTTATTCACGATCACTTAGACTCTCCTAGGAAGTTTGGCATTCCTGAATATCAGTCAAATTATGAAATCGTAAAATTTCCTGTTGATTTTAGAACAGTAAGACTGAATCCCAAATTCCATTAGATTTCTGTCATTATAATTGTTTCTAAAATACAAACGATTTTCTTTGACTTTTATTTCAGTTAAATGGGCATGAACTATACCTTAGTGTAATGTTTTGTTATTGTTGTTCTAAGTTTGGTTCAACTATAAATAGGTTAAGAAAAAAACAATGATGTCTTCAAATTAAGGAGGGGATTCCTGATAGAAAGCCAAATGAGATCTATGCAAAAGCCATTTAAAAACACTCAGCAAGAATTGTGAAGGGCTTCCTAAGGACAGTTGTTGCACTCACTCTCCCTTCAGTGAAAGGGATTCAGAAATACTCCAACAAACTCTTTCGGGTGCCGTGACTCATGCTGTGTGAATGCAAAAGATTTCTGACTCAAGTCATCCGATGTTGAAGTGCCTTTGAGGTCTAGAGTGCTTCGCTGATGAGTATGAAACTTTAAATAGAATATGCCTGGCAAAGCAAATCACATGGTGAAACCAAACGCTTAGGAGAGGTCTCTGAGGTATTAGCATCTCAGATGTTAAAAGAAAAACTCCCATTTCTTCGGATGCATCTGCTGTTTGCAAATAGCTAACCCTAGTACTTTTCAAAGATGTTCCTCTGTCCTTCCTGAAAACCCGGTTGGGGAGGAGAATGAAAATATGTTTTAGACAAGACACAACTTAATTCTGCAAGTCAATGTTGCCCCTGCTCCAGGTGAAAACATTTGAGGCAACAGATGAGGACGTAATAGGGTCTACTTTTTTTTTTTTTTTTTTTTTTTTTTTTTTTTTTTTGCGGTGCGCGCCTCTCACTGTTGTGGCCTCTCCCGTCGTGGAGCACGGGCTGCGGACGCGCAGGCTCAGCGGCCACGGCTCATGGGCCCAGCTGCTCTGCGGCACGGCACGCGGGATCTTCCCGGACCGGGGCACGAACCCGCGTCCCCTGCATCGGCGGCAGGCGGACTCCCAACCACTGCACCACCAGGGAAGCCCTGGGTCTACTTTTTAAGTTTTTTTCTGAGGTGTCTTTGGAGAACGTGGCCTGCTTATCAGAGAGCAATAACAGTTGGAGTAACTAGCCTCATTTGGCTTGACAGTCTTGTCCATGCCAGTGCCCTCTCCCCATAAGGAACTGGGAAAAGGGGTCTTATGCCTTTCAAACCACAGTCGTAGGTGGCTGTGCTGGTGGTTGGTTGACGTCTGGGCACACAGAAAGCGCACTGTTGCAGCGAGGGCGCTGGAAGCATGACAGGTCAAGCAGCCTGAGTCCCGACTCTGCCATTTCCTGCTGGGGGGGTCTGAGCCAGCTTGCTTAACCACACGGGATTTCAGTCCTGACTGTGAGACGGGGATGAAATAACCACCTCATACAATGCACTGCAGTCTTTCACGCACGAGCTTGGAGGGGAGACATAGCGTGCTGGGGGGGAGGAGGAGGACCGCAGGCCAACTGCCTGGGTGGGAACTACAGGCCTCTGCCTCGGGGCTCTGTATCTGAATGTCTCTGCACTGGATGACAAATGTCAAACGGGGATAGTAGTTGTCACTAACCTGTGGGCCTTCATAAATCACGCAAGTAGAATATTTACCATGGTGATGCTCTTTCTAAGTTTGTAATGTATTTGAGCTCTTATTCAAATAAAAATAGACAATAGGAAATTATGAGTAGAAGGCAATGAAGTTCATAGGGGCCCTCGTTTTACTAATCTATCGGTATTCTGTAAGGAATTTATAAATAAAGGACTAAGGGGTTAAGTGGTGCTCTTATTTTCAACCAATAGAAAAGTGGGACAGGCACTAAAAGAAAATGGCTGTAGGTACTCCTCGCTCTGTGTTTAACTGAAGAAAAAAAAAAAAAAAAAAAAAAAGTCCAAGTATTTGTCCTAGTCGTCGGTGTTAGGAATGGAAACACTTTCCATTGCTTCAGGAAATGTTCATGAAGTGTCTGCCTCGTGCGTAGGTCTGTGCTGGGACCCAGAGGTACAGAAAGAAAGTGTGCTGCCCCAGGGAGCAGACTCTCCCTGGTCAGGGGCGTTACAACACTCACAAGAGTATGGCAGGAGTCGGGTAGGGCTCTATGCCGGCCTCTCAAGGGATGGCCCAGCGCAGATACCCTTCGGTCATTTCTGCCAACTCCTCGTTCATCTCCCGGGATGGAGGACCCCTGATAGGACGGATTACCAGCAAGGGTAGGCAGCCTCTCTGGGCGTATTTTCTCTCCATGAGAGTCTACCACCTCTTCTAATGGAGGATTTCTCAGCCGTGTTACATCAAAGCAGGTGCAGGAAGATTATTCCATTAAGCCAAATTCTAAAGAGAAACTGTGAGTAAATGTAGTTTGATTGATATATGTATATATAACTTTGCAAAACTTTACAAAGAAAAGCTCTGCATTTCGGTTTACAGCCCTGTTAAAAATGGAACCGTTAAAAGCGCAGACTGTAATGTATCCATACTGCTGAAAGAGGCCAGACACCATTGACCCCTTACTGCCCAAGGAAATAACAAAATCAGTGAATTTTTTCTCCCCCCCACCGCTTGCTATCCAGGGGCTATAGATTCAAACTTACAGATAAATTCAATTAAAAAGTTAATATCTTGCAATTACTAAACTCAGTTGTCTTTATATGAGTCCATGCAGGCACATGCAGGGACAATTACATGCAATTTTTTTTTTTTAAGAAGATGTTAGGGGTAGGAGTTTATTAATTAATTTATTTATTTTGGCTGTGTTGGGTCTTCGTTTCTGTGTGAGGGCTTTCTCTAGTCGCGACGAGCGGGGGCCACTCTTGATCGCTGTGCACGGGCCTCTCACTGTCGCGGCCTCTCCTGTTGCGGAGCACACGCTCCAGACGCGCAGGCTCGGTAGTTGTGGCTCACGGGCCCAGTTGCTCCGCGGCATGTGGGATCCTCCCAGACCAGGGCTCGAACCCATGTCCCCTGCACTAGCAGGCAGACCCTCAACACCACCAGGGAAGCCCTACATGCAATTTGATGTCAAAATAAGGCAAGCTAAGAAGCTGAAAGAAGCCTATGGATCTTCATGTTTCTAAAATAATATCCTAGGGCATTTTTCCTAATTAAGGTTTAAACAGGAGGATTATATGTGTCGACTTGTTACTTTAATGTTTGTTTCTGAAAGAGGTAAAAACCTTGAGTTATCATTAAAACCATTACTGAGTTTTGTATCAGCAGATATCAGCGTTGTCAGCTTCCTGGTCTTAACCATTGTGAAATTCATACAAAACCTTCCCATCATTTCTGTTCTGTTTCCCCAGTCTAGGAAGAAAAAGATTTCTTAGCTCTCCCCAAGGTCAGTTTTTATGGATAGCAAACATTTAATCATAAAAGGAAACCATGCCCTTTAGAGGGGTGTTTTGTCGGGGCAGCAGATTATGCTCAGAGACTGAGATTTTCTTTGCCAGTAATTTATTTAACACAGGTTCACTGCGGAAATTACCCGTAATTAGAGTACAGGATAGAGTACAGGATAATGTTTCTTAATAAGCCGCTAAAGAAGTAACATACTGCAAACCAATAATAGATTAATCACGCTATTGTTGCAGGCAAGGGGACGATGAAAGGAATAGAGTCCAAGTTTAGTTGAGGTGTACCTTTCTCTGAGTTGCTTCTCTGAAGAGTTGCTTGGCCAACTGAGAGCCGTGTGTCAGTGCTGGCGATGGGTCCAAAGTGAAAATCCTTGTTGCTGGAGCGCCTTGCCAGGGAGTGAAGGTGCAGGTGTTATGGGTGAGATTACCTCCTTCCTGGGGCTGCTGCATGGTTTCCAGCGCTGCTGGCAAAGGGTCGCCTTGCCCAGGCTGGAGCTGATGCCCCCTGGGTCTTCGGAGAGCCATTCAGGTCAGCAGTCGCCTTGCCCAGACCAAACTCCCTGGGACAGTCCTCACAGACTCTGGGTGTGTGTAGTCGGAAGGGCCCCCTGCCCTAGCTGCTGCTGCTTCCCATGTTGTTATTGTAAGCCACATGCATGCATGATGACGTCCTGACAACAATTTCTCTTATACAGCAGAACAACTTATAATCACAACTTGGTTGTTGTCATGAGCAAGTGGGCTGGAAATCATATCAAACCAATCCACAACAAAGGGGATAATTCAACCTGGTGACTTAGCTGTACTGATCAGGCAATCTCTGGTTTCAGGAGAGTGAAAACCAACTCTAGTCACCTGAAGAAAAGAGGCTTTGATTTCCATCGTGGTGAGAGGCACAGGTGAATGCAGGAGCTTCAGGGACGCCCTAAGGTAAGTTTTCCTCTCCACTCTTGGAAGTGTGCCTGTTGACCTGATATGTTAATGCCCCAGTTGTTTACAGAGTGTGCAGACTCCTTATTCCTGAGCGCTTCTCCTAGTATCTATCCCTGGAGCAGGCCTCAGCACTGCCAAGCTATCACCAATTCCTTGGTCTCTCTGCTCATCATTTTAGTGCCTCATTAACCAGAATTACTGAGTGTAATCCATCAACCTTGAGCACTCACATGGCACTTACTTGGCTAGCTGTTTTGTTGGAACTTCATTATTAAGAAGAAAAAAAAATTAAAAATTAAAACGGTGCAGATCTATAGCAATGGAATGCTTAACTTTCTGTCAGTGCCAGAGTGGATCTTGAAGCTAAATTGAATCTGTCAGTGTGTCACTTACATAGGGAAAGGCACAGATCGTATTTGAAGATTTTGCCCTACATTCACAGAGGAAACATATTTTGATGTTTGTTTACTAAAAATAATATTCCCTATATAACAGAACAAAGCCCTCCCCATTTCTTTTCACCAATAAGCGAGTAAATCAAGTTGTTGATTACTAGTTAGGCTAAAAATCAGGTGAAACGTTTTCAAGACATCCAAAACATTGTTTCAGTAAATTCAGCAAATTATCGAGATACATACGTTCATTTCAGACTCCTTCGGAATGTCAGCCTGTTTTAATTTATACTACAAAATCTATTTCAGTTGTAATTTTAGTTTTGAAATTAAAAAGTTAATTTTGAATATTGAAATGGTTATCATTAACTGCATTTTGTCTGTAACTCAGAAAATTATGGATATGTTTTCCCCTATTTGTCATTTAGATGGGTAAGTGATGAAGCACTGGTTGAATGTATGTAGTTTAACTATAATCCCTATGAAAAACCACTCCAAAATGCTCAGAGAATGCAGAATTATTGCTAGTGTGTTTTCTTGCTTGTGGAGAGGTATTATATGTTCATATTTAACGCAGCAGGCTCAGCATAACTGTGTCTTATCACTGCTCGCTACGGTGGATGCCTGAATTCAGTCACTTCAGCGTGATAGCACAGGGTAGCTTTTGCTGAGCATGTTATAGAGATCTGGCAGTTAGGTCAGAAGGTCCCAACCTTATACCCAAGCAGGGTGTAAGGACAAGGTGTGTGAATTGTCCTCGTTCCTAGTGACTTACCCTCCACCTCTTCCTCTTCAGTTTCTTTGTGACAGAGAGTTTAAGAATTTTGCTACTGTCCTACTAGACCTGTGCACGTGAAGCACATTAGGACTAGTAACCAGAAGCCAGGTTAAGCGCAGAAGTAGTCTTAGTCTCTCAGTCAACCTCAAGACTTTGATATGAAGGGTAAGCCATGCCGCCTAGACCAGGTACCTGAGATGATGCTCAGGTATGAACTACAAATCCTCCACTGACCTTCCTCCAGGGGCTGGTGGCCCTTTCCCTGGGTGTCTGAAAACGGCAAAAGGAGAATGTACTGCATCTTAGGTTGTACTTAACACTGCCTGTGAGCTGATTCCAACTGCTGGGTCTCAGGGTACAGATGATTCTCCCAGTCAGAGTGGGATTCTGAGAGTCGGGTAAAAATAGACTCTTTGGGGGGCAGGGAGGAGCAGTGGGCTCATTTTCCCAAGACCCGAGGACACAGTCGGAACAGAAACAGGAGGCATCTGGCTCTCCATAATCCATGGAGTGAAGATTTGCGTGGTAGGAAGAATAGAAGGTCACAGAATTGCCTTCCCTACTGAAAGACTGAAACAAAGTTAAAATTGCATTCCTGAGGAGAGTAGCAGAGACTAGGGCCACCATCAAAACAGGAGTATTGTTTTCCATCACAGCCCCATTTGACTCGCCTGTTTGAGATGTGTGGGTGGGACTTGGAGAGTGATGTCGATTCGTAAACTCAACAAGATGCTGATTCGATTTGCAACTTTGGTCCAGATGTTGTCTTTTTATTGGAAGAAAAAACAAACAACCTGCCACCAGGTATTCAAGGTATTCAGTTAAATATCTCATTTTGACCAGTATTTATTCTCCCAGTATCCACTCTCTTTTAGATACTTTGTTCCTATAAGCCTAACCAAGTTTTAGCAAGCAGACAGGCATCCAGTTAGATCCCGCCTTGCCCCACTAGTTTGTAGCTTGGTATGCAGTCACATGACTAAGTTCAGGCCAGTGGAATATAATGGTAACAACATGAACAATTTCTGCCTCCAATTCTTGAGAAAGAAAGACAGATACCTTCCATTCTTCTTTTCTTCCCGTTGGCTTAACAGCGTTGACAAATGGAGCAGTTGACCTTAATTCAGAGGTGCTGAGTCATGGGTTGAGGATGGCAAAGCTAGCCATCCAGCCATCTCTGGGCTGTTGCATGAGAGAGAAGCAAACCTGTAGTCTATTTGAGCTTCTGTATTTAGAGTCTTTGTGTTACAGTAACTTTACTTCCCAAATAATGAGTATATAACCCTGTCGGTGCACTTAAGTTCATGATTCCACATTTAGCCTAGGATGTTTGTTCAACCCCAGATGCTTGTCTTCTCTAGGTCACTTGAAGGCCCTGTTCTTTGGAGTGCTTGGGCTTCTCTGTGTCTCTCACTCTCTGTGTGCCTCTCCATCCCCGTACAAAATCAGGGTGCACTTCCACAAAGGACAGCTCACACAGACATGTAGGTGTAACCACATTCACTAGTGATTTAGATATTCTAAATATTTGAAACTTTTATTGTTAAAAATTGTTCCTCAGTAGTAAAAGAAGATGAGTAATTTTACAGTGGAGAAACCTGAAACCCTTGATCAGCCCAGGGATCAAGGTCAATGCCAACTGGGATATGTCATGTTGATAGCATGTGACCTTGATATGATGTAATGAGTAGGGCACGTTACCTCTGTGGTCTTCCTCCCAGATGCCTGTAACCCCGACCTAATCACGAGAAAACCACTGGAAAAAGCAGAATTGAAAGACATTCTACAAATCTGTCAAGGTCATCAAAAACAGGGAAAGTCTGAAGCTGTCAAAGCCTAAATGAGACCAAGAAGCTATGGCCACTAAAAGTTTATGTGATGTCCTGGTTTGGATCCTGGTGCAATAAATGGATTGTAAGGGGAAAACTAAGGAAATCCAAATAAAGTGTAAACGTCAGTTAATAATAGTATGTCAGTATCAGTTCATTCGTTGTAACAAAATACCGGATGAATGTAAGATGTTAAAATAGGGGAACTCTCTTAACATTCTTGCAACTTGTAAATCTGTAAATCTAAAACTATGCTATAACAAAAGGTTTACTGAAAAAAATGTGATTTAGCATTTTCTCTCTCTTGCTTAGGGTGATTTCTTTCCATTTAAAGGTGAAGTTTAATGAGAGATGAGAAAACAAAGCATGCAAATGTAGGGACCCCTGGCTGTGTAAAGAGGACAAGCTTGGGAAGCAGATGGAAGTTGAAGGAGAGGTTTTGTTTTGCTTATTTTCAAAATGAGTGTATTTATTTTAAAAATTATTTATTTTTGGCTGTGTTGGGTCTTTGTTGCTGTTTGTGGGCTTTCTCTAGTTGCAGCAAACGGGGGCTACTCTTCGTTGCGGTGCACGGGCTTCTCATTGCAGTGGCTTCTCTGGTTGTGGAGCACAGGCTTTACTCGTGCAAGCTTCAGTAGTTGCGGCACGTGGGCTCAGTAGTTGTGGCTCGCGGGCTCTAGAGCGCAGGATCGGTAGCTGTGGCGCACAGGCTTAGTTGCTCCGCGGCACGCGGAATCTTCCCAGACCAGGGCTCAAACCCTTGGCGGGCAGATTCTTAACCACTGCACCACCAGGGAAGTCCGAAAATGAGTATATTAAAATGGGGGTGGAAAGGAAGCATTGGAGGGCAAGGACAAAATTCTGGAAGGAGAATAGGTAATAGTTCTGATGACTATCCCGAGAAGTCGGTAGCCAGTGGGATCCAGAATACAGGTAGACAACAGGAATCTTTGCACGAGGAGATAAGGAAGAAAAGATTGCCCCTCTCACAGATAAAAGAGTCAGTCTCACGCTAAGAAGTTCTAATCTCAGAAATTCTGTTTTCTCTTTGTAGAAAAGTACATTATTTGGCTGAGAATGAGGGATACAGTCATCGGATGTAAGGTTTAGACATTAAGAAAAAACATCATCTATCCAAAGACTCAGAAAAATGCAAGAGGTATAAGCATGTAGTAAGTGTCCAAGAAACTAGAACCAAAGACAGAGTACCCCTAGGGTTTACTCTCTCCATGCTTAATTCTCCATATTTTGTATCTTTCTCCCTGCTTGTTGGTTTCGTTAGATATACTGATCATGTCCACTGCTGGGGAAGCACGGGTAGCAGGGCCCCTGCACCCCACTCACACATTCACCAGAAGAGACGTGTTGGTGCTTTTCACTGAGGCAGAGAAATGGGAGCCCTAGTGACCAGGTCAGGGCTCTGGCCAGGCTGCCGGATTCCAATCTCTGATAGAATTCTAGGCAGGGGCTTTGTTTCTCAGGTTTCTCATCTCTGCAATGAAGATGGTACACATCCCCGAGGGCGGAGATAAGTAAATAACAAATACAGAGCACACAAGCCAATATTTGGGGCACAGATCAACTTAGTATTAGACTGTTGATAGAGGATGTGTGTAGGACCCTGGACCACAGGAGTTGAAGGCATTGGCTGGGAACCTGAAGGAACAGGAGACAGCTGGACGATGTACGGGAGGAGGCAAAGAGGTGAAGTGGCTGGAGGTGGAAGATGTTTGCAGGAGGACATGAGCTAGAGGAATAGAAGTGCGCATGGCCAGAGGAGTACTTGACAAAAGATGTCTGAGATGAAGGCATCCCAAATGATGGCAAATTGATGGAAGGACAGCAGGTATTTGGAGCAGGCAGTGTTTGGGGACATCCAAACAACAGAGCCATAATGGTTTGTTGGTTCTGTACAGGAAAGCGTGAATAAAAAGCAGGAAGGTGGAAAGAGGAACAAGGCCTCTGAGCATCACAGAGAGGACCACAACTGATGAACCAGGGGAGATGAGGTAGGGTGAGAGGTCAGCGGCTGGTAACTAGAGGGGAGATATGATACCACTGGGAAACTGGAACTGTAATCAGTACAGTGTCACAGATTTTTAAGTGTTAGAAGTGAAATTTACTTAATATGACACCATATCAAAGTACATTACTTTTTTCTGAACTGGTTTGGTTCCAGATTGCCATCAAAGTGAAATACAAACGTATGTGTTCCTCTTAAGAAGGATAATGTATGGCTTCGTACATGGTATTAGATTTACTTCGGCTGATGAGTGGTGTGAACAGTCGTGGATTTCTGAAGGTTGGTGTATTGCATTGGAAGGTCAGTGTGCTCATTATCTGTTGGATGCTTGATTACGCCTTAGGACAGCATCGTAATTCGGGGCAGGGGCTGTTTTCATGTTCTTTCTCATCCGTGCTGAATCTTCCGTTGTGGAAGATGCCAGCCATCAGGAAGAGGGCATGTTTTATAGGGACAGACGTAGTTGCCAAAGAAAAACGATTGTCATCGAATTGTGGTTCTTTGTCTTGTAACTTCAGTGGTGCCATTCTGCATATGCAGAAGGAGATAAAATCTGAACCCTTCATCGAGGGCCGGCTTCAACCTTCACATGTCACATGGCAGTTTTAATCTTTCAGTGTGTTCTCAACTGTTTCTTTTAGCTAATAAACTGTGAACTTGACCTCAGAACTACTATTGTTTTCCTTTTCATCTCTTTAAAATGACTAACCAAACGTGATTCTCTTTTAAGGGCTGTGTATGTCTAGAGTTTTGAAGGTTACTAATGTAACTAATCTGGGTGGCTCTGGTATTCAAATCGAGCATGTATTTTGACTGGATGTGACGTTCGTGGAAAGACCTCCTATATTGTCCCAGATTGCAAAGCTATTATACAATATAATTGATTCCAGATCATGTCTTTAAAAACTTAACTCCTTACTACTAATATGATAGATAGTCTTGATAACACTGGCACTGAAAATTCTTTTCCAGACAATGGAATGTAATCACAGAAAACAGAGTCACCACTTGACTGCCAGAGAATTAGTTTATTTTTCAAGGTCGTTTTACCCTGGTTGAATTCTCTTGAAACTGTGAGCAAATGGCACCGATATTTTGCTGAGAGCTCCAACTTTGAATGCGCATGACAAGTTGCTCTCTTGTTTCTTTGTGGTTGGAGAATGGCACTGAGGACCCTGAGTAGCTGGGAACTTCTATGTCTGCCTGGGCCTTAGAGGCAAGGCAACTGTCAAGTTGACCTCTGGTTCTTTTTCCATTATGCAAGTCTAGAATTCCTATAAAAAACAACATGTGACCTGGAGAGCCCAGTAATTGCTGAAGAAATCTGGGCTTTTAGTCACCTAGTAGTCTTGACTTTGGGTCTATTCCAGGACAAGTCGTTCAGCCCCTGTGATGACGTAAGCCCCTCATCGGTCCAGTGAGGGAGATGGGTAATGATTACCTACACTTCAGAGCTGCTGATAAGAATAATTTGGGATGGATAATGCTTAAATTAAAGGTGCAATGGAAGTTGCTACTCCAACAGCATACATTTAGCCATTTAACAGTACCATCGTTTAAGCAGAGGAAACTGATACAGCTATGGCGAATAAAGTTTTGTCTTCACTAGGGGTTCTCAAAGTGTGGTCTTCAGACCAGCAGCATCAGCATCACTTGGGAGCTGGTTAGAAATGCAGATTTTCAGCAGCCACCCCCCACCTGCTGGATCAGAAGCTCTGCTGCAGGGTGGGAGCAGCTGTCTGTACATTAACAAACCTCCGGGGATTCTGTTGCGAGTTCAAGTTTGAGATCCACAGCTCTAGACCAGAGGCCAACAAGCCTTTTCTGACCAGGGCCAGTTAATAAACGTTACTGGCTTTGCAGGCATGTGGTCTCCGTCTCAACTACTCAACTCTGCTGTTTGAGCCTAAAAGTGGCCGTAGACAGTACATAGATTAACAGACGTGTCTATGTTCCAGCAAAACCTTTATAAAAATGGTAGCTGGTTTTGCTCAGCAGGCTGTCACACTTGCTGACCCCTATTCTAAACCTCTGTTACTCATTTTAGATCAGTTTGGCTTGTTGTCTGTGAGATGAACTGAAGACGTTTATCCACATATGATTTTTTTACTTCTTAAATGTTTTATTTTATTTTTGCCGCACCACACGGCTTGCTGGATCTTAGTTCCCCGACCAGGGATCGAACCCACACCCTCAGCAATGGAAGAGCGGAGTCCTAACAACCGGGCCACCAGGCAATGTCCACACAGATGATCTATTTTTTTAGAAGATTCTCTTTATCCAAAATATGTCTATTACCGAGTGCAAATTGAAAACACCTTTTTATTATTTGAATTTGTAAGGTTTTTGTGTGTAAACAGAAAAGGAGATGCTTATGATAATTAAGGGAAGATATATTTTTATTTAAAACATTAATATCGGGCTTCCCTGGGGGCGCAGTGGTTGAGAGCCCGCCTGCTGATGCAGGGGATGCGGGTTCGTGCCCTGGTCCGGGAAGACCCCACATGCCGCGGAGTGGCTGGGTCCGTGAGCCATGGCCGCTGAGCCTGCGCGTCCGGAGCCTGTGCTCCGTCCGCAATGGGAGAGGCCACGACAGTGAGAGGCCCGCGTACCGCAAAAAAAACAGAAAAACAGAAAAACATTAATATTGTATTTGAATTCTTTTGTATTTATTTTTTTTTGCGGTAGGCAGGCGGACTCTCAACCTCTGCACCACCAGGGAAGCCCTGAATTCATTATTAATACATAAGGAGCAAAATCTTACCTTAGGTCTTCTGGTTTTTCATTTTTTCTTGTTTTCTTTTTTTGTTTGTTTTTTGTTTTTAATTTTTAAAATTTTATGTTGGAGTATATATCCAGTATTTTATATTGGAGTTGTGTTAATTTCAGGTGTACAGCAAAGTGATTCAGTTATACATATACGTGCGTCTCTTCTTTTTCAAGTTCTTTTCCCATTTGGGTTATTACAAAATACTGAGCAGAGTCCCCTGTGCTATACAGTAGTTCCTTGTTGGTTATCTATTTTAAATATAGCAGGCTGTACATGTCAATTTCACACTCCCAGTCTATCTTTCCCTTCCCCCTTTCCCCCCAGTAACCATAAGTTCTTTCTCTACGTCTGTGAGTCTGTTTCTCTTTTGTGAATAAGTTCATTTGCATCATTTTTTTTAGATTCCACGTATAAGTGATATGTGATATTTGTCTTTTTCTTACTTCACTTAATATGATAACCTCTGGTTGCATCCATGTTGCTGCAAATGGCATTATTTCATTCTTCTTAATAGCTGAGTAATATTCCATTGTGTATATGTAGCGCATCTTTATCTATTCCTCTGTTGATGGACATTTAGGTTGCTTCCATGTCTTGGCTATTGTAAAAAGTGCTGCAGTGAACATTGGGATGCACGTATCTTTTCAAACCATGGTTTTCTCTGGATGTATGCCCAGGAGTGGGATTGCTGGATCATATGGGAGCTCTATTTTCAGTTCTTTAAGGAACCTCCATAGTGTTCTCCACAGCAGCTGCACCAACTTACCTTCCCACCAACAGTGTAGGAGAGTTCCCTTTTCTCCACACTCTCTCCAGCATTTATTGTTTGTAGACTTTTTGATGAGGGCCATTCTGACTGGTGTGAGATGATAATCTCATTGTAGTTCTGATTTGCATTTCTCTAATAATTAGTGCTGTTGAGGATCTCTTTATGGGCCTCTTGGCCATCTGTATATCTTCTTTGGAGAAATGTCTCTTTAGATCTTCTGCCCATTTTTTTTATTGGGTTGTTTTTGGCGTATTTTGTTTTCTTTTTTGTTTTTGATGTTGAGCCACACATGAGCTGTTTACAGATTTTGGAGATTAATCCCTGTCAGTTGCATCGTTTGCAAATATATTCTCCCATTCTTTGGGTTGTCTTTGTGTCTTGTTTATGGTTTTCTTTGCTGTGCAAAAGCATTGGAGTGTAATTAGGTCCCATTTGGTTATTTTTGTTTTTATTTCCCTTATTCTAGGAGACGGCTTGAAAAAGATCTTACTGTGGTTTATGTCAGAGTGTCCTGCCTATGTTTTCTTCTCAGAGTCTTGCATTTAGGTCTTTAATCCATTTTGAGTTTATTTTTGTATATGGTATTAGAGAATGTTCTAATTTCATTTTTCTAACATGTAGCTCTCTGCTTTTCCCAGCACCATTTATCGAAGAGACTGTTTTTTTCTCCGTTGTATATTCTTGCCTCCTTTGTCAAAGATTAATGGACCATAGGTGTGTGGGTTTATCTCTGGACTTTCTATCCTGTTCCATTGATTGATATTTCTGTTTTTGTGCCAGTACCCTACTGTTTTGATGACTATAGATTTGTAGTATAGTCTGAAGTCAGGGAGCCTGAATTCCTCCGGCTCCATTTTTCTTTCTCAAGATTGCTTTGGCTATTTGGGGTCTTTTGTGTTTCCGTACAAATCTAAAAATTTTTTGTTCTAGTCTTGTGAAAAATGGCATTGGTAACTTGATAGGGATTGTATTGAATCTGTAGATTGCCTTGGGTAGTATAATCATTTTGACAAAATTGATTCTTCCAATCCAAGAACATGGTATATCTTTCCCTCTGTTTGTGTCATCTTTGATTTCTTTCATCAGCATCTTATAGTTTTCAGAGTACAGGTCTTTTGCCTCCTTAGGTAGGTTTATTCCTAGGTATTGTATTCTTTTTGATGTGACGGTAAATGTGATTGTTTCTTTTATTTCTCTGTCTGATCTTTCATTTTTAGTGTACAGAAATGCAACAGATTTCTGTGTATGAATTTTGTATCCTGCAACTTGTATCCTGTCCCCTGTTACTGCCTTTTGGGTTGTAATACCAATTTTGCCAAACATAGAAACACTAATGTAGAGAGCTCACCTTCATTGTTTCCCAAAACTTTTTAGTGTAAGGAAAGTTCTCAATGTGTATAATTCCTTTTTTCTAAATCCATAAGCATGATTTACTAATATACCATGTGTGCATTTTTTATTTTTTATTTTTTTTTTCTGTACGTGGGCCTCTCACTGCTGTGGCCTCTCCCGTTGCGGAGCACAGGCTCCGGACGCGCAGGCTCAGTGGCCATGGCTCACGGGCCCAGCCGCCCCGTGGCACGCGGGATCCTCCCAGACAGGGGTACGAACCCGGGTCTCCTGCGTCGGCAGGAGGACTCTCAACCACTGCGCCACCAGGGAAGCCCCCATGTGTGCATTTTAATAATATGTGTATTTGTATCTTTACACATGCATGATATGGTAAATATAAACTATTTTCTAGTCCCTTCCATTTCTATTTTTAAAAGACATTTATTATCTATCTATCTATCCGTTTTGGCTGCGCCAGGTCTTAGTTACAGCCTGTGGGATCTTTGATGCGGCATGTGCACTTCTTAGTTGTGGCATGTGGGCTCTTGGTTGCGGCATGCAGGATCTAGTTCCCCAACCAGGGATTGAACTTGGGTCCCCTGCATTGGGAGCATGGAGTCTTACCCACTGGACCATCAGGGAAGTCCCTAGTCCCTCCTATTTCTTAAAGTTAAAGCTGGTAGGAAATATTTTAAGTGTGGTTATATACGTTATTGATAAAATTATTTCTTACTCTTCTCTAAGTTTACAGAGCCCAGGTTTATTATCAAATAGATTTGGATATCTTATAGTGCTAGCATAGTCTTTTACTGAGAAGAAAACCATTATAAATATTTGCTGAGATACTGAGTGAATGAATGTATTAATGAATGAATGAATCAATGAAGCATTATCTGAAGTTAGGACAGTTTTTTTTTTTTTTTTCAGGCCATGGAGCTTTAACGAAACAGCTCCATGTAAGTGCTCCAAAATGATAGATAATTGCCCTATGTTCATATGTGAAAACATGTTTCTATTAATTTACACTATGTATGTATTTTTCTCTTGGTTAGTGTATTTTATATTGTATCTTTTTTTTTTTTTAACAAAATTACTATAAAAGCCTGCTAGTTTATGATGAAGTTTCCACAGGCACTAAAACCAAAAGAAAAATGATCAGCTCTATTCCTCCTGTGTCCAAAATTTGAAAATTGTTATTTTTGGATCATTTTCAACTATGTTCTTCATTTTTTTTTCTGATTTTGGCTACATTATTTTTATTTTTAATATGTGCTTTTTATTACTCGCTGGCCAGGTTTTCTGGCCTTTAAAAATTGGCTTAGAAATGATACAACCCATGGAGACCTCTGTTATTCTCTAACCGTCTGTGTGACAAACACTCTGGCTCAGATGGGTTAGTCAGGGTATAGGTGATTGAAAGCTAATTAGAGTATTCTGGAACTGAAGACACAAACCACACAAAATGGTCACTTTTTGATGAAGCAGACAAGAATATACAATGCGGAAAAGATAGCCACTTTAATAAATGATGTTGGGAAAACTGGACAGTTACATGCAAAAAAAAAAAAAAAAAAAAAGAAACCGTACAACTGTCTCACATCATACACAATAATTAACTCAAAGTGGTTTAAAAACCTATGGGATGCAGCAAAAGCAGTTCTAAGAGGGAAGTTTATAGCAATACAATCCTACCTTAAGAAACAGGAAACATCCCGAATAAACAACCTAACCTTACACCTAAAGCAATTAGAGAAAGAAGAAGAAAAACACCCCAAAGTTAGCAGAAGGAAAGACATCATAAACATCAGATCAGAAATAAATGAAAAAGAAATGAAGGAAACGATAGCAAAGATCAATAAAAGTAAAAGCTGGTTCTTTGAGAAGATAAACAAAATTGATAAACCATTAGCCAGACTCATCAAGCAAGAAAGGGAGAAGAATCAAATCAATAGAATTAGAAATGAAAAAGGAGAGGTAACAACTGACACTGCAGAAATACAAAAGATCATGAGAGATTCCTACAAGCAACTCTGTGCCCATAAAATGGACAACCTAGAAGAAATGGACGCCTTCTTAGAAAGGCACAACCTGCCAAGACTGAATCAGGAAGAAATAGAAAATCTGAACAGACCAATCACAAGCACTGAAATGGAAACTGTGATAAAAAATCTTCCAACAAACAAAAGCCCAGGACCAGATGGCTTCACAGGCAAATTCTATCAAACATTTAGAGAAGAGTTAACACCTATCCTTCTCAAACTCTTCCAAAATATAGCAGAGGGAGGAACACTCCCAAATTCATTCTACGAGGCCACCATCGCCCTGATACCAAAAGCAGACAAGGATGTCCCAAAGAAAGAAAACTCCAGGCCAATGTCACTGATGAACATAGATGCAAAAATCCTCAACAAAATACTAGCAAACAGAATCCAACAGCCCATTAAAAGGATCATACACCATGATCAAGTGGGGTTTATCCCAGGAATGCAAGGATTCTTCAATATACGCAAATCAATCAACGTGATACACCATATTAACAAATTGAAGGAGAAACACCATATGATCATCTCAATAGATGCAGAGAAAGCATTCGACAAAATTCAACACCCATTTATGATAAAAACCCTGGAGAAAGTAGGCATAGAGGGAACTTTCCTCAACATCATAAAGGCCATATATGACAAACCCACAGCCAACATCGTCCTCAATGGTGAAAAACTGAAAGCATTTCCACTAAGATCAGGAACAAGACAAGGTTGCCCACTCTCACCAC
>RJWK010004714.1:0-58380 GCA_004363435.1 Platanista minor
CAGGCGGACTCTCAACCACTGCGCCACCAGGGAAGCCCCAGATACAGCTTTTAAAATAACAATGCTCAAGGAAATAAAAGACAAATTTGAGAATTTGGCAAATTATAAGAAATGAGGCAGATGGAAAGTCCATAACTGAAAAATAGAGTATATATTTAATAGCAGATTACACAGTGAACTGGAAGATAAGTTATATCCAGAATGAAGCCTGGGTAAGGAGTGAGCATACAAAGGGATGGAAATGAGAGATTAAGAGGCATAAGAGATACAGTGAGAATGTCTAACATACCTTTATTTGGAGTCCTAGAAGGAAAGAGAAAGATAATGGTATAGAACTAATATTCAAGCACACAATGGCTGAAAATTTACCAAAACTGAAGAAAGATACATATCTACAAATTTAACAGCCCTAAGAATCCCAAGCAGGATTACTTACTAAAAAGGTAATCCATACCTAAACATATCATAGTAAAACTGGAATAAACTAAAGACAGAGAAAAAATCTTAAAAAGCTGTTAACAAAAGAACATATTAAACAGGCAGATGAACAGCTGACTGCTCACCAGCTAGAGCAGAAGTCAGAAATTGGTGGCCTGATGCCTCCAATGTGACAAAAGAATGTGATGCTCAACCTAGAATTCTATTCCCAGAAAAAATAACTGTTAAGAACGAAGGTAGGGGATCTCCCTGGTGGTCCAGTGGTTAAGAATTCGCCTTCCAATGCAGGGGACGTGGGTTCGATCCCTGGTTGGGGAACTAAGATCCCACATGATGCAGGGCAACTAAGCCTGCACGCCACAACTGCTGAGCTCTCATGCTCTGGAGTCCTTGTGCCACAACTAGAGAGAAGCTTGTGCACCACAACGAAAGATCCTGCATGTTGCAACTAAAACCCAACACATCCAAATTAATTAATAAAAAAATAAAATAAATGGCATTATTCAATTCCCCCCCACAGAAAAAGAACAAAAGTGGAATAAGCTGTTTTTAAGCAAACAAAATTTGGAAGGTTCTATCTCTAACAGGACAGAATGTTCTAAAGAATGTTTTTCAGACACAAGGAAAATGACTGCACAAGGAAGGTTAGGGAGGGAGAGAAGAATGAAGAGCAATGGAAAGTAATTATAACAGTAAATATATGGATAAATCTAAATAAATATTTGGTGTAGAAAATAATAATAATGTATTTTAATACATATCTATACATTTATACATACATAATTAAAATTCACAAAAACAATAGCATGTAAGATGAGATAAATAGCTAAAGTATTCTAAGATCCTTGCATTGTCTAGGATGAAGATAAAAGTATCAATTATCACTAGGCTTTGATAAATCAAGAATGGATCTTTTAATTCCTTGCCCAGTAGAAGAACGGAAAAAGTGTACAACTTCCAAATCAAGAGAGGGAAAAATAGAATAATAGAATAATTGTGATAGAATTCTAATAGAATAATTCTAATCCTACCTGAAAGCAAGAAAAGAGATAACAGGACTTAAGATTATATGGGATAAATAAAATCAGTGAATAAGATTGAAACCAAAACATAACAGAAGTTGTATATTAAAGACCTAATGCTCTTGTTAAAAAATGTTATCAAACTTAAAACAACAATAACTATATGCTATTTCCAAGAGGCACATTTAAAATAAGGACACAGAAAAGTTGAAAGTGAAAGGATGGAAAGAGCTATGCCAGGTAACAATAATCAAAAAGAAGCTGATATTATTAATACCAGAAAAAAAAATAGCCTAAATAAGCCAAAGGCATTACTACAGATAGAGTTTTACTTCTTAAATTTTCAATACACCAGGAAGATATAACAATTCTGTATTTGCATGCACCTAATAACATGACTTCAAATATATAAAGCAAAATTCACAGAACTATAAATGGAAATGGATAACTCAACAATTATCTCATTAATCAATAGAACAAGCAGATAAAAATTCATAAGGAGCAGAGAAGATCTGAACAATACATTACAAAATTGATCTAATGTCTTTATCTAGGTGACTGCACCCAGCATTTGCAGAACACATGTTCTTTTCCAGTGCCTGTAGAACCTTCACTAAGGTCAAATACACACTGGGCCATAAACAAATCTCAACAAACTTCAATGGATAGCAATCATATAGAGTATGATTTCTGACCACAATGTTATAACAAAAAATATAACTAAGAAGTCCCTATATGTTTAGAAATTAAAAATATACTTCTAAATAACCTATGGGATCTGTTGTAATTATCTGTGCTTTCTGTTCTTTCTTATCACACCAGATATCTATCAATTTTAATTCTCTTTTTAAAGTACCAACCTTGACTTTTGATCCTCTCTGTTGTGTTGCTTTCTGTTTCATTGATTTTTGCTCTCATCTTCGTTATTACCTTCCTTTAACTTTAAAAAAATGGGATAGATCATTAGTTAACTTGACAATAATGTTTGTATGAAGTTTTACAAAAATACAAAGTGCTTTTTCATTAATTCTCAAAGCAACATTGTGAGTTGGGTCTTTTCCCTCATTTTACAGATGGGGAAATTATAGACATAATTATTGCATTCACTGAAATACTGGCCCTAAGGTTTGCATCCAAGACCAGAGGAACTTCTCCTGCCTATCCCAGGGCCTCCTTTTATTCTTTGAGAACTTAAGGAACACTTACTCCATGGTTAAGATGGTGGAAGCTTGGCTCTCACCCACCCTTACTTCAGTAATCGCCAGCACATCTATTGCCAAGAAAACACAGAGGTGGGGAGGAAGTGGGGAGCATAATGTGTACAACATGAGTGGGCAGGCTGCCTAGCGCCAGGAAAATATGAAGCTGCCCTTGACCCACCCATACTCTTGATCACTGGACTAGAGCTGGAGGCTCCTCCTGTTGACCCATTTTCCAGAATAAAAAAGACAAAGCATGTTTGCTTAGAAACAGTGGATTGCTTGCTTAGAAGCAAGATACCACTGAGTAAACTTATCCAAGAAAAAATTTTTTCTCAAATATTGTGTAGGGTGGTCCTTGGAGGATTATCTTGGCTGGAGGAAGGGCCTACATTCCATTGCCTGAGTGTCCAGTTGTTCGAGTCCTTTGACAGGGGCCACCACACTGCCAGACTTACTTCCCACACCCTTCTACAAATGCTTCTCAGTCCAGGCACACTTCTAAGGGCTCTAATAACACTAACTTCTCCAACCTTCATTACAACCTCTGAGGTTGTTACTATTATTATCCCAACAAGAGGTAGATGATGACACACAAGCAAAAAACAGAAGGTTTAGTTACTTGTCTAAAGTCATCCGGGAATAAGTGAAAGAGTCCTTATTTGAACCCAGGCTTCATGGCGGAGAGACTGTGCTCTTGGCTACTACACTATGTCACCTCTCTACACGGGATTCACACAAACTCCTTCCTGAGCATAACTGATACTATTCATACCCTGAGAAGAACTACCAGGTCTAAATGGGAACACTCAATGGAAAGAAGAATTGAGTTAAATATTCTGACTTCTTTCTGCATGTCTCCAGCCAAGGCCCTCAGCTGAGGCTGGGGAAGAGGCATGGAGAGACCTCCCAGGGAATTCCGTGGGAAACCTTAAGTTCCTGATGCAGACTTCACGTCCCTACTGTCTGTCCTCAGCTAACTGATCCTCAGGTGACCATTTCTCAGTTTTGAATTTCATGAGGGAAAAGTTCCTTGCATTGCATGACTGTTATTCAGTGCCATTTCACCCTTAGTGTCTCTGTACATAAACCAAGATGAAATTATTTTTCAGGCTTTCACTTTCCGACAAATTTGCTAGAAATAGAGAGCACACTCCTATGGAAGCTTTTCTAAACTCACTGTTTATTAAGGTTTTCCCTTCCTGTTTTATTGCTCCTCCCTCCGCTTGCCCCTCCTGTGAATTCCATACGAACTGAACTCATTTCAGAGTCTTTCCCATACTCCCCACATCCGTAAGCTGTGAGACCTTTAGTAAGTTTTGGTTAAGTTTTTCTCCTCCCTAGGAATTTTCTCAGTTCACATAAAATGTCTAATTTATTGGCAAAAAATTGTGACATAATATCTTATTGTTTTAATGTCTGTAGCATTTGTAACATAAAACTTTAGAAATTCGCTGAGACTTCAACTAAAAGGGAATTTATTCAAACTGTTTGCAACAGGGAGTTTTAAAAGGAATGTCTCATCCAACTTGAGGAATGAAAGCGGTTTTATAGGGGAAAGAAACAAAAGCAGCACTGAACACTGCGATTTTGGTGGGTTGTGGTCAGTTTGGTATTGCAATCTTACAGAAATTAGTTTTTCTTCCTGATTTGGCTCATTGTGCCTGTTACATCCTGTTCCCGGAATTGTTGACTCAGGAATTTAGGAGTGAGCTATTCTCTCAGAATAGCAGAGAGCAAGGAGGTCAGTGTATGTTCAGAGAAGAAAAATTTACAGTTCTCTGCATTCCCCCTTTTTATTCCTGACTTTGGTTATTCATGCTTTCTCTTTTTTTCTTGATCAGTCTCACCAGATTTGAAACAGACATTTGGCTCTGTTCTCTCTATTTTTCTATTTTCTTTTTTTCTGCTCTTTATTACTTCCTTATTTAACTTCCGTTAGGATTTATTTTGATTGTTCTACTTTTTGAGATGTTGCTTTGGTGATTACCAGGTTTTCTGATTTTCTGAAATATCTTTCTAGGCTGTAAATTTCTCTCTAAGCACTGCCTAAGCAATATCCCTCTGGTTTTGATATGTAGTATTTTCATTGTCATTCAGTTGAAAATACTTTCTTCTTTGAACCATGATTTTAAAGTGTATTTGTAAATTTCTGAATATAATAGACATGTTCTAAGTATTTTTTATTATTACTTTCTAATTTAATTTCAATTATATAAATTTTGTTGAGATTTACTTTATGGTCCAGCATATATGTCAACCCCACCCCCCCCAGCTTTGTTGGAATATAATTGACACAAGCCATTGTGTAGATCAATTTTTGAAAATGTTTCATGTGTTCTTGACAAAAAATATGCATCCTTGATACACTGGTGCATTGTTCCATGCATATGCATTAGAATGCTTGTTAATCTTATTGTTTAAATCTGTGTCTTTACCAATTTTTAGTCTGCTTGTCCTATTAACTAAAGAGAGGTGAAATAAAATCTCTCATCATGAGTGTGGATTTTATATTTCTCCTTTGAGTTCTGCATATTTATTAGGTAGATACTAACTTATAACTGTTCTATCTTCCCAGTGTTTTTTTTTTTTTTTTTTTGGCGGTACACGGGCCTCTCACTGTTGTGGTCTCTCCTGTTGCGGAGAACAGGCTCCGGACGCTCAGCCTCAGCGGCCATGGCTCACAGGCCCAGCCGCTCCGCGGCATGTGGGATCTTCCCGGACCGGGGCACGAACCTGTGTTCCCTGCATCAGCAGGCAGACTCTCAACCACTGCGCCACTAGGGAAGCCCCCCAGTGTTTTTTCTTCCCTGAAACTTTTGTCTTAATGTTACACCTCCCTTTATTTCTAGGAATGGTTTGTGCCTTGAAGTCCCTGTTCCATCTAATATTAGTAGAGCTACACCAGTTTTCTACTGGCTTCATATAACTTCTTTCCATTCTTTTACTTTCAGAGTTTGTGTCCTTATATTTGAGTCTTTTGTAAGCAGCAACATAGTGGGGTTTTTTACTTTCGCCCTATGTGCTACAGTCTATATGTTTGCGTTTCCCCAAAATTCACAGGTTGGAATCCTAGTACACAGTGTAATGGTGTTAGGAGGTGGGGGCCTTTGGGGGGTGATTAGGTCATCATGGTGGGGCCCTCATGAATGGGACTAGTGTTCTTATAAAAGAGACCCCACATGACTCCTCAGCCCCTTCTGCAACGTGAGGATGCAACAAGAAGTCTGCAACCCTGAAGAAAGCCTTCACCCAACAATGCTGATCTCCAATCACTCTAGACTTCCAGCCTCCTAAACTTGAGAATTAACATTTTTGTGGTTTAAAAGCCACGCAGTCTGTGGTACTTTGTTATAGCAGCCTGAATAGACACTGTCTGACAATCTTTGTCATTTAGTGAAATTAAATTAAATGTAAATATTGGTATTTGGGGGGAAGATTTACCATCTTTTTTTGGTCCCACCCCTCTTTTTTTTTTTTTAACATCTTTATTGGAGTATAATTGCTTTACAATGGTGTGTTGGTTTCTGCTTTATAACAAAGTGAATCAGTACATATACGTATGTTCCCATATCTCTTCCCTCTTGCATCTCTCTCCCTCCCACCCCTCTAGGTGGTCACAAACCACCAAGCTGATCTCCCTGTGCTATGCGGCTGCTTCCCACTAGCTATCTATTTTACGTTTGGTAGTGTATATATGTCCATGCCACTCTGTCACTTTGTCACAGCTTACCCTTCCCCCTCCCCATATCCTCAAGTCCATTCTCTAGTAGGTCTACGTCTTTGTTCCCGTCTTACCCTTAGGTTCTTCATGACTTTTTTTTTTTTCTTAGATTCCATATATATGTGTTAGCATACAGTATTTTTCTCTTTCTGACTTACTTCACGCTGTATGACAGACTCTAGGTCCATCCACCTCACTACAAATACCTCAATTTCGTTTCTTTTTATGGCTGAGTAATATTTCATTTATATATGTGCCACATCTTCTTTATCCATTCATCCGATGATGGACACTTAGGTTGCTTCCATGTCCCGGCTATTGTAAATAGAGCTGCAATGAACATTTTGGTACATGACTCTTTTTGAATTATGGTTTTCTCACGGTATATGCCCAGTAGTGTCACTCCTCTTTTTAAATTTGCCTTTTTGCTTAAATTTTTCTACTAGTATTGAAATTATATGTTGTATTTTTATGATTCCTCTAGATTTTACAATATTCACGAGAGTAACCAAAACCTTCACCCTAATACCTCAATCCTTTTTACTCTCTCTTATCTATCAGTCTTGTCTGGTATTTTAAGCCTATCTTAACAACTCTACATTTGTATTGTTTGGTACAAAATATTGTTACATTTGCTCACCTATTTTGTTCTTTCTTTTTGCATCTCAAAACCCCACCTGGGATCACTTTCCTTCTATATTAAAGTGCATTCTTTAAAATTTCCTTTAGTGAGGGTCAGCAGGGAATGAATGAAACAAATTGTCTTAAAATGTGCTTATTTTGTCCTCATTCATAACAGATATCTTCATCAGTATAAAATTCTAGGTTGACAGTTATTTTCTACCTTTTTTATTTTTGCTGTACGCGGGCCTCTCACTGCTGTGGCCTCTCCTGTTGTGGAGCGCAGGCTCCGGATGCGCAGGCCCAGCGGCCATGGCTCACAGGCCCAGCCACTCGGTGGCACGTGGGATCCTCCCGGACCGGGGCACGAACCTGCATCCCCCACATCGGCAGGCGGACTCTCAACCACTGCACCACCAAGGAAGCCCCTATTTTCTACCTTTATACTGACATTTTCATTCCACTCATTTGGCTTCCATTGTTGCTGCTGAGAAGTCTCTTCCTTTGAAGGTAATTTTTAAATCCTTGGCTGTTAATTTTTTTCTTTGATTTCCTGCAGTTGCACTATGATGCACATAGATATGACTTTGTAAATTTATCCTAATTTGTATTCTTTGAGCTTTTAAATCTATAGACCTGTTATTTTTCATCAGTTCTGGAATATCCTCAGCCCAATTACCTTTGTCCCTTTTCTTCCGTCTTTGCCTTCTAAGACTGTGGTTAAATGTTAAAAGTTCCTAGTGAGACCATCCCATCGTTCTGTGTTTTCCCATATTTCTCTATCTCCATGCTGCATTCTGGATAACTACTTCAAACCTATCTTTCAGATCACCCATTCTCATTCCTCCTGTTTCACAATCTGTTGCCAAATACATTTTTAAATATTTTAAGCAGTCGTTTTCACAAACAAACCCAATAATTCTAATGTGACGTCTATGTGGGTCTGTTTTTCTGCTGGTTTCCAGTCATGCTGCCTTTTTTCCTTATATGCCTGATTATCTTTGACTGCTTGCTGACTATTTCCCCTGAAAAATTGTAACCTGAGGTGTAAATTGAAGGAGTCCTCTTCTGAGGAAGTTTTATTTGCTTCTGCCATGCCTCAGGTTGTGTTTACTTGGGTTGTAGGGGTTGGGCAGGGACCACAAATTGTCAGGATACTCTTTTCTCTTTTTCTTCAATCCTATTGCTATGCTCGGTAACGAGGTCAGTCTCTAAAGTACCCTGGGTGTGGGGAAGGGGATGGGTCTAGATTTGGGTTTTTTGTCCTGAGGGTGTAGTACTCTGGGCACCTAGTTTAACTTTAGAAAAGTCACCTATAAGATTCATCACCTTGGGTGAACCTGGCCCTATCATCCTTCTCTCTCACTCTCTGTGGCTGCTGAAGTGGTGCCTAACTGCATCATCAACAAAGTCTGCGGCCTAAGCTGCTTTGGTGTTCACCTCTGATGATGAGATCCCATCTTAAAACAGCCCTACCTGTTTAAACTGCAGTCTTTTCAGTCTCCATGCTCTTTTAAGGGGAAGGGAGGGCACACCACCTGCATTTTAAAAAACAGGTGGGAAACTGATCCAAAGAACCTAGACTACCTTCACCTTCAAAGTACTGTCTCACCTTTTCAACATCATTTTTTCTTTTCTAGACTTTGAGATTTTTCCAGTCCAGATTTTTAGATTTATATACTTTATTTCTATTCTTCTAGTGCTTGCCCATGACATTTTACCATATTTAACTCAATAAAATCTAGAGTTAAACAGCATATTCACCCTCCCCCTAAATAATACAAGCACTTTAGCCTGCTTTCACACAGATGTCCCAGCTTCCAATTTACCTATTGTCCAATATTCCAATTCTATTTATCTTTTAGCCTTGAGAATTAGACATGGCATTTTAAAAAACACAGTGTTTCAATTTACCTACACCTTGGCAATTTTATTTTTCTTCTTGCATGTCAGATGTCCTCTGGGAGGTGGTGGTGGTTGGTGGTCCCTAAACCAGCTCAAGTCCTGAGGTGGGCTTGAACAGGTGTAGCTGCACCAACTCACTGGATCTGTTCTTCACAGTCTGCCTGGAGTGGCTGGACACCTGAAGACCCCTCCTCATCTGGGATCAGTCCAAGCAGCACATATCTGGCCCTAGGTAGACTGTGGGCCCATTTTCCATGTGTCCAAGTCAATGGAGGCTGTAGTAGAAACATGAGCACCAGGAGGTGTTCAGTGGGCTGGGGCACTCAGAATCCTCATTCCTGTGGTAGCTGTCTTCTCCCTTGTTATTTAACCTGTGTCTCTTTCAAAAGTAGGTGATGCATTAGGTCTAGGTGGAGCTCATGTAGATGTGTGTGAGGGGATTGGGGACTTCAAGCCACAGGCACACCAACAGCCCTGGCCACATGGAAACCTTAAGTAACCTGATCATCTAAAACAGTTAGAGCTGGCCCTATATTCAGCCAATGAAAAGATTGGTCGATGCTCAGTGACTACTGGGAATCAATACTCCATGGCCTCTTTCCTTTCTGCCCACTGTACACCAGAACTGCCAGGGACTGGCCACTCTGGGCAATGCATGAGCATTTCCAATGCTCCCTTTGATCAGGCCATCCTATTTTTCCCATTCTTCTCTTAAAAGGACCCAACTCAACATCCTGCTCAGATGTCATTGGTGCCTCCCTTCCCAGTAGGTGGAAGTCACTTTCCTTGGAAAGCCCACAGTTTAGTTCAGCATCCATTAGGGTGGCTTTGCTGTGGTCTCTCTCCTCTATCTACTCCTGCTTCCTAGTACCTAGGACAATGGATGTGCCTAGCAGATCCTCAACAAGTATTTGCTGAATAAACTAATCCAAGTCTGTGGATAGGGTCAGGTTTGCCAGTGCTGCATGTAGAGAAGGACAAAGAGCAAGTGTGGTCATGACATTTCAAAGTGGGATTGAGTGGCAGAAATGCTCTTTCCCTCTCCCTTTTCTACAACCATCCCTCCCCCACCTCCACCCTCCTCCATCAAAACTTACCTTGTTTGGAGGCAAAGTGAAAGAAATACTTCTAACGAGAGGCATGGAAACTGTATGTATGGAAACAGGAATCCTACAGAGAATCAGAAAACTATCTGACCAGAGACTATTCTCTTGTAAAGAGTGGGTTTTGGAGCCAGAGAGACCTGGCTTACAACTCGGTCTTTACTGATAAGCCCCACCTGGAGTATTCTCAGACAGGTTACTTAATTCTCAGAAGACTCGCTTTTCACTCTTCGAGTTACCTAGTTAATAGTCTTATACATAGTTAACAATATTTTGTTAAATTCTATCTGTTCCCAAGAGAACTGTTTCTATGTTGTGACTCTTCACTCACACAGCCTGTCCACTCCCAGGGATTATGATCCAGCCCTAGTATGAGGATTAATCCAATTTGCACTTCTCCTGGTGGAGGCACAACCTAATTTCTCATGAAATGTGAGCTAGTCCCCTGGGCACCCCTTGGTTTGGATCTGGTATAACTTACCCCCAAAGATAAGACACACAAATGGCTCTCTCTATATGATACTCCACCTAAAGTATGTCACAGCCTGTTTACTTTTGAAGAATTCCTTTATTGGAGTTTCACCTTACCTTGCCACAACTATCTGGCTCTTCATGGCCAAGAGTGAGCCCTGAATAAAGTATTCACAACATTTTACAACAGACAATACACACACGCAGTGCATGAAATCTTTACAGTAACACAATCAAACATTTAACAGGATTGTTAAGAAGCATGAATTTCCTCCTATTCCTCCATTACTGGTAGCTACTTAGCTTTTTAGCTCTTGCAATAAAATGCTCTCCTTCTCATCATTCCTATTTATAGGAATTCCTGAATCAATTCTTTTTGTGTAAGGTACAAATTCATGTTGAAGATGTGTTCCATTAGTTACTGAATGTGCTTTCTGTCCATGGTAGAACTCTTCATTTGTAGCATAATGTGTGAGGTTTTCACTTATCACACATTCATCATTGAGAGGGTTCATTTGAAAATTTTTAAAGTTTCACCCATTCAATAATGTATAGCACAACATTACAACAGTCCAATCAACTTGAATTTATTTATGAGTGACTCGCTCCTATCTCCTGTTAGGTTTATAAGTCTACACTTTTTACATTTCCTACAATGAAATCCAAATTTTGTTTCAGAAGTTGTCATCATTCCCCACAAATCGGTTAACTCAAAGTTATTCTTCATGATCACTACGATATTAATTTATATTCCCTGAAGCCTGCCTCTCCCTGAATTTGTCTACTGGAAGTCCTTCTTGGATCTTTTCCACTGACCAATGGATAACTGGAATTCAAAGCTATACCTGAATTTCCTACATTTCTATTCACATAATTTACCCAAATATGAACTTTCTGATGGCGACTATGAGACTTCTAATTGAAGTCTTTTTCTCATCTGTTTTTTTATGTCCAGAAATATCTACTTATTTTGAAGGTTTTCTCATACTCCATAACTTTGATAGTTTTTATTCCCAGTACGAACTATTTTATATTCCATAAGGGCTCAATTACTTTGACACTGGAACCTTCCTTGCTGGCTATGATTGAATATCACAGAGAAAAAAATTACTCATGGTTTCACTTATACTATGTAAATTATAGGCCATGAACAAGGACCTCAGACACTCTTATACTCATAAGATTTTTCTTCCACTTGGGTTCTCTAATACTAGATAAGCTCTGTTTCCTAAAGAGACATGCTCATCCTGGTCCCATCCAGAGCATTCCCTCCCTCATGAGTTCTCTTCTGTGATGCACTACTATGACTTCCCATATTGGTCACATTTAAAGATTTCTCCCCAGCATGGGTTCTTTTATGCTTGGTGAGATTCGATCTGATATTGAAAGCCTTCCCACACTCATTACATTGGTATGGCTTCTTTCCAGTGTGGATCCTTTTGTGTTGGTCAAGGACTGATCTGTAATTGAAGGATTTCCCACACTCACAATTATACGGCTGCTGCCCACTGTGGACACCTTTATGGTTGATAAGACTTGAGTGTGAGATGTATGCCTTCCCACACTCATCACATCTATAGGGTTTCTCACCTGTGTGGATCCTTCTATGCACTGTGAGGCCTGAGCTGTTCCTGAATGCCTTCCCACACCTATCGCACACATAGGGTTTTTCCCCTGTATGGATCCTTTTGTGTTGAGAAAGGAGAGAGCTGTAACTAAAAGATTTCCCACACTCAACACATTTGAAGGGTTTCTCCCCAAGATGGACTCTTTTATGGCTTATAAGAGTTCTGCTTGAGAAAAAAGCTTTTCCACATTCATCACATGTGTAGGGTGTCTTGCCAGGGTGGGTACTTTTATGGTTAATAAGGCTTGAGTGTGAGATGTACGCTTTTCCACACACGTCACATTCATAGGGCTTCTCACCAGTATGGATTCTTTTATGCACTTTAAGGCTTGAGTTGTTTCTGAACACTTTCTCACACCTGTCACATTCATAAGGTTTCTCTCTAGTGTGGACCCTTCTGTGTTGAGAAAGGAGTGAGGTGTAATTAAAAGATTTCTCACACACATCGCATTTGTAGGGCTTCTCCCCAAGATGAATTTTTTTGTGATTTATAAGGGTTCGGTATGTGATGAAAGCTTTTTCACACTCATCACACTTATAGGGCTTTTCCCCAGGGTGTACGCTTTTATGATTTATAAGGCTTGAGAGTGAGATGTAGGCTTTCCCACATTCTTCACATTTGTAAGGTCTCTCCCCAGTGTGGATTCGTTTATGTACTTTAAGGCCTGAATTATTTCTGAAGGCTTTTCCACACTCATCACACCCAAAGGGTTTCTCCCTTGTATGAATCCTTTTATGCTGTTCAAGGGCTGAGCTGTAATTGAAGGATTTCTCACAATAACTACATTTATAGGGCTTCTCCCCAAGATGGATTCCTTTGTGGTTTTTAAGGCTAGAGCGTGAGATATAGGCTTTTCCACACACATCACACTTATATGGTTTTTCCCCAGTATGAAGCCGCCTGTGGACTTTGAGTCCTGAATTGTTTCTGAAAGTTTTTCCACACACGTCACATACATAAGGTCTCTCTCCAGTGTGAATCGTTTTATGCTGAAGAAGAAGTGAGTTATAACTGAATGATTTTCCACACTCCTTACATTCATGGGCTTTCTTCCCAGGGTGAATGCTTTTATGGACTGCAAGGCCTGAGCTATAGCTGAATGCTTTGCCACAGACATCACATTTGTAAGGTTTCTCTCCTGTGTGGATCCTTTTATGCACTATAAGGCCTGAGCTGTTCCTGAAGGCCTTCCCACATTCATCACATTCATAAGGTTTCTCTCCAGTGTGGATGACTTTATGCTGAATGAGGAGAGAGCTATAATTAAATGATTTCTCACACTCATCACATTTATAAGGTTTATCTCCAAAGTGGATGCTTTTATGATTTAGAAGTGTTCTGCAAGTAATGAAGGCCTTCCCACACTCATCACATTCATAGGGCTTCTCCCCTGTGTGAATCCTTTTGTGGACTCTAAGGCCAGAGCTATTACTGAAGGTTTTCCCACAGATGTCACATTCATAGGGCTTCTCACCTGTGTGGATCCTTTTGTGGACTCTGAGACCAGAGCTGTTCCTGAAGGCCTTCCCACACTCACCACATTCATAGGGCTTCTCCCCAGTGTGGATCCTTTTATGCTGGTCCAAAACAGAGCTATAATTGAAGGATTTTCCACACTCATCACACTTACAGTTCTTTTCCCCAGAATGGGTGCTTTTGTGGTTTATAAGGCTGGAGTAGGACATGTAGGCTTTCCCACATTCCTCACACTTGTACGGCTTCTCCCCAGTATGGATCCGCTTGTGGACTCGAAGGCTCGAGCTGCTCCGGAAAGTCCCTCCACAGTCATCACACTCATAGCGTTTTTCACCAGTGTGCATAATTTTATGTTGAACAAGTCGGGAATTATATTTGAAGGATTTTCCACAGTCATCACATTTATGTGATTTCTTAACAGCACTGGTTTTCTGCTGTAGACTGGGATGAGAGTTTCCATTAATGCTCTCCACACATTTGCCTTCTTCACTGCTTTTCTGTTCTATACAGACAGGCTGGTGTGTAACATGTTTTGAGCTCAGATGTAAGCTTTTCTCAGATGCCTCATCTTCCTGTTCTGTCTTCATATTTGCTGTATTCTTGGTTTTGCCAATCTTTTCCCTGATGCCACTTTTGTCTTCCTTCATTCTTTTTCCCTCAGGCTTTTCCATCTGATTCTCTACCTTGCTATCCCAATCACAAGTTTCACCAACCTTAGATTCCTGCATATGATCCTTGTGAAGACCTTCCACTTTTGGCCACACAGATTCTGCATTTCCAATATTTTCACACTTTTCAGTTGATTCCTCATCCTCAGTGCCCCTCGTCTTCAAATGTGACACTAAACCAAGAAAATGAAAATGATACCTTCACTTTAGAAGAAACTGAAGGAATTACATCCAAATTCACTCATTCACTCAACAAATGTTTATTGACTACATGCTGTGTGACAGGTACCATTTTTAACTGCTGGGGATACAGTGGTGGACATGCCAAAATTTCTGTCCCTGTGGAGCTAATGCTAAAATGCTAGAGCCCTGGATTGTCAATGGAACAGAGAGCTTTTCTATTCCTGCATAACAGCTTAGCATGAGGGCAAGTTGAAACGGGTTGGAATGACACACAGAACCAAAGGCAACATTGATCAATTTCTGAAAAATGCCATCTAGTCTTGGAAAAACAAACAGTGGGTAGAAGAAACTTCTGAAAAATAGGAGACTGAAAGGGTAATAAAACAAAAGCTAAGAAGACATAATCAGCAGAGGGAAGGCAAGCAAAACTAAAGGAGAAATCAGTACATGAGTAGAGGTATTGGGGAATTGGTTATGAAATCATGAGGACAGTCATGTCAGACATGAGAAAGAAAACAAGCTGCTGCTGCCTGTCGTTGGTGTGGCCCTCCTAGATTTCCCTTCCAAGGAAAACACTGACCCTGGAGAGCGGTTAGTCAGGGAGGAACTCTATATGGAAGAACACACTCTGGCTTGCCAGGCAGAGGCTTTCACTCCTACTTTATGAACAGGCTAACTGCAGTCAGAGCATATCAAAGATCATAAGCCAAAACACAAACCATCAAGCAAAGGATAACACTGCCTAGGTTCAAATACCTAGCTGTATGACATCAAGAAAGTTATTTAACCTCTTTATGCCACAGTTTCCTCATCTGTAAAATGAGGGCAACAGAACTGTTCTGAGTATTACATTAAATAACATATATAAGGTATGGAGAACAACGCCAGTCACTTGGGTAGTTCTATATGCTATACCATCTACTTTATTATTTAATCAAGGTCAGGTTACTGGATCAGGGCTAGAACCTGAGGATAAACCACAGGACTCAGGAAAGGTAAACCCTTTCTCAAAGCAGATTTTAGGGCCCAGGCAGTGACTCTCTGTTCCCCTGAAGGCACTCTACACACAGCTGGCACTCCATCAGCATCCACCTGCTAAAAGACTGACTCTTGAGAACAAAAGAAACAGTTCTAAACTAGTTGTTCCCCAACCTTAGACATTTAGACATTTGTGATTAGACTTAGTTAAAATTCAGACTTCCCCTCTTACCCTAGGTATCAGACCCTCTTGGTTGGTACTCTGTAGTTCTACTTAGAAACTATATGTGAACATGTGATGAGAAAGCAAGGGCACTAAAAGTAAGATGTATACTCTGGAGTAGACACATATAAAGAATCACACTCATGATCGAACTTATGCTTTTGGGATTGGAATGATGGACTCTGAATTAAAATTTACAGAACAGGAGGAGCTAGGAACCCAGAATATCACCAGGAAGATAAAATAAAGAATCACTCAGTAGACATTTTAAAAAGGTGGTTCACCTGAGAAAGCTTCACAAAATGACTATTAAGTAATATTAGGTAAGAGATCATTAGAAGTCACTGAGGAATGCTGGCATGACCTAGTTCCTTGTTCCCTTTCTTTACTACCTTGGGCAGAGCAGCCCATGCCATTTAAAATGTGAGTGCTACTGGGTGGGCAGTGGAATTCCAGACCATCAACAGCAACACAACTTTCATCTGAATCCTGCTCCCATCACATCAGGGACCCTGCTCCATCCATTCCCTTTGGCCTTGGCCCCTCCACCTCTACTCACCCTCAGCCCTGAGAAGAGAAAGATGTTCAAGTTTCTACAGCCATAAAACTGCCACGGAAACACACAAAATTTGTCAGGGGGAAAAAAAGAAAAGGAAGAGCTACAAGGGAGGAGAACTAACCATACTAGATATCTAAATATGCCAAAAGGCTGCTATAACTAAAACAGTGTGGTATTGGTATATAAATAAACAGAATAGAATAAAAATTCAGAATAATCCTAATTACACATAGAAATCAAGTATATGATAAAGATGGTATATCAAATTATTGAGGCAAAAACAGTCTTTTTAATAGTGTTGGAACAAGTATAAAGCCATTTGGAAAAAAATAAAATTAGATCTATTCTTTACACCATTCACAGGAATAAACTCCAAACATAGCAGATCTCTAAATATTAAAAACACTATACAAATGCTAGAATAAAACATGGGTGAATGCCTCCATAACCTAAGTATAGAGAAAGTTTTCTATGACCCAGATGCAATAAACGAAAAGATTAATAAATTGGACTATATAGAAATAAAAGTAAAATTGCATGGCAAAAATACCATAAGCAAAATCAACAAATAAATGACAAGGTGGAAGAAAATATTTGCAACATACATCATATATAAGTGCTTATATAAGTGATAATATCTCTAATATACAAAGAATTTTTAAAAGTTGAAGAAAAAGAGACTAAAAATCCTACAGAAAAATGGGCAAAAGACATGAAGACAATTCACAAAAAGAAAAACTAAAATGGCCCTGAAACATGTTTTCAATTTCACTCGTAATAAGAGAAATGCAAATAAGAACTATACAAAGATCCCCTTTCTCATCTATCAGATTGGCAAATATTCAGAAACTTAACAATATGCTCTGTGGGTGAGGCTGTGGGGAAACAGGCATTCTCATCCATTACTGGGAATGCAAACTGGCATAACCCCTGTTGAAGGAAATCTGCCAATATCTACACAACTATGTATGCATTATTCTCTAATCGAGAAATCCCATCTAGGAATTCAAACCAAAAATATACTTCTAACAATACAAAAGTATATATGCACAAAGTTATTCATCGTAGCCTTATTTTTAATTACAAAATTCGGAAAACTACCTACACGTCCAAGCACAGACGACTGGTTACATAAACTACAGCACATATACACACTGAAGAACTAAAAAAGAATGAGGAACATTTCTATAAATTGATAGGAAGCAATTTCCATGATAGGTTGTAAAGTGAAAAAAAGCATATATGCTACATTCTACGTAAGAAAATAGAAAAACAAGCATACAGCTGCTTATCTTTTCAGTAATGAGAAAATCCACAGAACAGTGAAGTCTGTTACCTATAAGGGGTAGGGCGGGGGAACAGAACAGAAGGGAGAGGGGAGAGAGATGCTCAGAGTGCAGCTTTTTGTATAGTCTTTACTCATGGATGCATGATCATGTTCTGCAGATTCAAAGAATAAAATTAAATCAGTGAGAAAACTGGACAACGGGTAAGTGAAACCAGGAAGTGAAGAGAAACAAATTAACTCATTTGTGTTTCACATGAATACCATAACAAGAAGGAAACAAAAAGAAACAAAGAACTAACCCATGTCACTTGGGTACATAGTATGTGACTATACTATATACTCTCAGTCTTGGGAAGGCTGGAGGGGGAAGTGGGGAAGAGCTACAAACAATCCTTTTTAGCAGGTTTGCTTTCTGTAGTGGAATGGGCAAAGCAATTCAGAAACAATTTTAGATCTATTATGAGACTGAGTAAATGTGTTGATTTAGTTGAGAGCCAGAGCCCTCCTGAAGGAAGAAGGAATATAAAAATATGGAACAGGGGAAGATAAGAAAGAACCCTTTGTGGACAAATTGGAGGTACTGGTGTGAACTCATGATTTCTAAATTATATATAAATGTGCACATCATATAAATGTATATTCACATGTATTTAAATTTGTATGTATACATGTGTAAATGTACATATATTCTCTAGCTCTGTCTGCTGATAGCTAAGAAGCAAAAATACCTGAGTTAATGAGCACACATTTAGTACCTTGTTCTGTGTCTCTACTACCATAACCTAGTAAAAGGAAGCAGGAGGATTCCAGGCTGGGGGCAGGATAGGTACAAAAGGAGCTGAGACATCCTGTTATGCCAGCAAATAAGGAGATGCTTAAAACAAAACAAAAATGTGGGCACAAGACCCAGCTTCAACATCGAATTTAGGCTCCATAATAATTATGTAAAGAATTGTAAGCCATTGAAAATAGGATTTCATGAGTCCATACAGGCACAAACAGGGGAGAAAGGGAGGCCTCTTGCTGACAGCAGAATGCCAGGGCCGGTTGGTAAATGTGGAGGGAGTAGTAGAGTTGCAAGAAGAAACTCAGCATTCTGCAACTATCAAGGTAAAGACTGGATCAGGGGAGAATTATCAATGGATTCTAAATCTAGGGGGAAATTCTGACAAGGAGCAGGATATATGCATGGTCTTATAATATTCCCCCATAGACCGCAAGGGGTAAAATAGTAATTACACAGTGGAGAGTCTTGGCTAGGGGTCTTAGGTTAATATTGCCACTGGGGGCAGATAAACATCATGTGCTTCCAGAAGTGATGCCCTGAGAAGGACACATCACCTATAAGAATGCATTACCTGAAATGAAACAAGAAAACATCAGGTAGATCAGATAAATCCAAAATAAAGAACATTCTACTAAAAGCTATTTGTATTCTTCAAAAATGTCATTTTCGTAAAAGACAAAGAAAGGCTATAGAAATGTTCCATATGAAAGAAGGCTGCAGAGATTTGACCACAAATTCAATACCTGACCTCACCTGGATATGTAGTGAAGGGACAAGCTTTATAAAAAATAATCGTGCCAACTATGGAACTGGAGTATGTATGATAAGTTAGGCAAAAGTAATATCAACTTTAAATTTATTCAAGTTGACAATTATACTGTAGTTATGCAAGAGAATATCCCTATAAATATACACTGAAGTGTTTAGGGATAAAGGGCCATGCATGATGTATGTAAGTTACCCTCAAATGGTTTAGGAAAAAAATAGATACATAGATAGATGGATAGATATGCATGAAAGAGCAAGAGAGAGAAGACAAAATGAAGTAGAATGTTAACCACAGGTAAATGAGTAAAGGGTATTTTTTTCATTATTCTTACTCTTGAAATTTTTCTATATATTTGAAATTATTTCCAAATAAAAGTTTAAAAATGTCAAAATGTAAATTTAAAATTCTCTCAACTATACCTTCCCCTCCAGGTACTGCTTTTGCCATCCTGTCTCCTGTTCACAGTTGTGTCTTGGAAAAGTGGTCTTCACATCCCGTCTCCCCTCATGCCTCATCTATTTAATCTGAATTCTTCCACTCAGACCATGCTGCATTAGCTTCTTCAGGGCCGGGTGCTGACTCCCCCACCTGCTAGCCCTTGGATGTTCCTGGCTCCCTGTTCCATCTTGAACCTCTCCTCTTGTGACTCTACATGCTCTCCCTGAGCAGTCCCATATATATGCATGGCTCCTACAAGCTGTCTTGTAGAACCTCATCTCTGGCCCACACTCCTCTCTTCAATTATACAGCCTCATATCCACCCGTCTCGGATATTCTCTTTCCCTCACCACTCCACATCCAAAAGACCGCTTAAGACCAGCTGATTCCACTGCTTACACAGTTCTCATGTCGCCACCCCCCACTCCATTCCCACTGCTAGGGCCTTAGTTTAAGCCCTCCTAAATTCCCTTCTGAACTCCTGCCATAGTCTCCCTACCTTCGTTCTTATCCCTTTCCAATTCTCTTCCAATAACTGTCAAGAATTTTGTAAAATGCACACATGAACACTCCCCAGTGGGTGTTCCCAGGCTACCTAGTGTGCTTGAAGCCTTCTGCATCTGGCCAGCTAGAATGACTTGCTAAACACCAAAGGGGCCATGCTAATTCACCCTTTGCTGACACCACACTTACTAATGCTTGACCCAAATGGACTCTTTCCCCTCTCTCTGACAAGCTAATTCTCAGTTCCCTTCATGTCCTCTCAGATTCCTTGTTTGATTGGCTGCTGACTGCCCAGGTCTACATGAAATCACAAATACTTCACTGTTTACCTCTCTAACCTAGGCAGACTCCAGGAGTCTCCCTGTTCTAGCCCTGCTTAACCTCCTGTTTGGGTGGAAGCAGAGTTTCCCATCATCTGATTGTAGTTCATCCAATCCCCTTAATGACAAATCAAAACAGAGCAATATAAATGTGTAGCTTCATTGAAAACAGATGGTTTGCAATGAAATTCATATTAATCAATACTAAGACTAAGAAAAGTTCAGTCAAAAACACAGGAAGAAAAGCACTAAAACATAATGATGGTATTAGAAGTGGGAAGTCTGTGAGAGATACTTAGGTTACGAGAGTGGAGCCTTCATGAATGGGATTAGTGTTCTTAGAAAAGAGATACCACAGTGACCCCTTGGGGCCTTGGTCTTGGACTTCCCAGCATCCAGAACTATGTAAAATCAGTTTGTTGTTTATAAGCCACTTAAGTCTGTGGTATTTTGTTATAGCAGCCCACAAGGACTAAGACAGCTGCTAAATTGTAGACAGTCATGAGAATAACAAAATATTAAGTTATCCTTACAAACAATACTGAAGATACATTCTAGTATCTCCGTTATCTCTGCGACTGAGTGTTGCCCAGTGAACTTATATAATGATCCATATCCTACTTTTCTCTCCAGCCACTGGGCTAGTCCTAGGGACACAGAGATGGATAAAACAAGTCCTGGCCAATAAGGACTTGCAAACTAGTATGAGAGTCTGGCAGGAAAACAACCAACACATGATAAAAATGGCAGACACGGGCTTCCCTGGTGGCGCAGTGGTTGAGAGTCCGCCTGCCGATGCAGGGGACAAGGGTTCGTGCACCGGTCCGGGAAGATCCCACATGCCGCGGAGCGGCTGGGCCCGTGAGCCATGGCCGCTGAGCCTGCGCGTCCAGAGCCTGTGCTCCGCAACGGGAGAGGCCACAACAGTGAGAAGCCCGCGTATCGCAAAAAAAAAAAACAATGGCAGACACTAGTCATGGATGAGGGAAGAAGGGGTAGGGATAGACTCTGCTTCAAAGAACTAGGAAGAGCTTCAAGAAGAGAGTAATAGTTCTAACAGAGGGAAGAGCAGGTACAAAGGGGCTGGTGTCCACCACCCTCTGGACATGTGGAACAGAAGATGGCAGGCACAGCTGGATAAGTGGGCAAAAATAAGGGCTGCACCAGGCTCTGCCCATCATACTAAGGAGTCCAGACTTGATCCCGAGGGGTTTTAGGCAAAGAGGGACAAACTCGGATATGCATTTTGAAAGATCACTTATTCGATCAAATCAGGAGTTAGTAAAGGGCCAAACAGAAAACATTTTAGGTTTTGTTGGCCACATACAACTCTATTACTTGTTTTTCTTTTCGCTTTGCTTTTTAACATCCCTTTAAAAATGTAAAAACCATTTTCAGCTTGCAGGCCATACAAAAACAGACCATAGACCCAGAAGTATACCAATTCCCGTTAGACAAAATCAAGGAATCAGAATTAATTTAGGATGGTGTGAGATAATGGCATTGTGGCCATTATCTTTTTTTTTAAGACTAAAGTATGCTAGGATAAAATGGCATGATGTCTGGAATTTCCTTTAAAATACTTCAACAAAGAAAAATGAAAAAGGGAAAAGGGAAACAAATGTAGCCAAATCCTTATAATTGTTGAATCTGAGTGATGGATGTATGTATGGAGTTCACTGTACTATTCTACTTTCCTGTTATGTTTACATTTTTTCATAATGTAAAATTAAAAGAAATACAGATCACTTATACTAGTTGCAATAGGGGAATGGATTGGGGGCGGGGGGAGAACTGAGTCCTGCAGTCTAGAAGGAGGTTATTATAATCCAATCAAGACTGATGTGGTGGCTAGCTCATGTGTCCCCTATGACACAAGAAAGGACTCGCTCCAAAAGTACAACTCCTGCATAGAAAGAGTGACAGACAGGTTTAATTTCTTAAAAGTTCTCATAGCTGATGATGGGGAACTCCTCTCTAATCAGTTTTCAACAGAGAGAGAACTGGTTACATCCCAATAACCTAGTTACATCAGTTAAAAGTTTCAGTCACAGAAAGCCATCCACTCCTTCCAAATTACACATGACCCACACCTCCGGGCAAATGTGTGCTTCATGCTGTTCATATTCTACCACCAATGCCTAGAAAAGAACATGCAGATAGTAAGAATCTGTCCGTAATTCTTACTATCCCTGCCCAGGAGAGTCAGGAGCCACTTCTCAAGAGAGTAGACAACTCACAAAAGAGGAACTGTGGCTCACTCTGGTTGAAACTTCCTGCCTTAACAACAGACTTCAATAAGCAACAGGTGCAACACCTGCAGCTACCGTGGATTTTCAGAGTACCAACCATATTCCACAAATCAATCTACCATCTGAATTATGTGTCTTAAGTTCTTGGATATTATACTGGACTTGGAGGTGACCAGAGAAAGAAAAAGAGAAAATAAGAGGGAATGTGAGGGCAAAATGCTTGCCAACTCAGAAGACAGAAGTGGGAGGATGGGACAAATGAAAGATGAGACTAAGGAGTGAGAAAAGTGATATGCAGATGTTAAGAGAGAGAGTATGATTTGTGATTTAGTTATTGCATTAAGTTTACGAGTATCAGAATTGTAATTGGTTAACATAAGTTGGTTCTACTGCTTAATCCTTATGATTAAAGGTGATTTTTTCTTAAAGTAAAAAATGAAATAGAGCACTCTCAAACTTGGTAGGGGAGAAGAGATTTCTAGTCATCCTAAGGAATAAGGTAAGCAAAGGAGATTTTCTGAAGCTAAAGGGGCAAAGACTGGCTTGAAGACAGTCATTAATAGATGGTTGATTAGGATACTGTAAGGCTAAGTATCATAAACACAAGTCTCAGGAGAGAAAAGCTACTTGTTTTAATTTGTTCCTTAAACACTCTACATGACTTATTATAATAATGTATTGACATATTTAACAATCTACCAATAACTGGCACAGTTAATGTAAAACAAAATTTTTTTATCATTGTTAATCCCTTCTTTAAAAACCCTTGCTCAGATAAGCCCTGGTACAATGTCCCTGGGTGTGCCATTGTTTGATGTAACAAAGAAACTGGAAACAACGTAAATGGCCTGAATAGATCTAAAAGATTACAGGACATCCAAAACATCCAAACAATGTCCAGTCCAATACCACAGCAATGTATTAAAAAGAAAAAAAAAAAGCTCTTTGTGTTCTGATGACCTCTAACATAGATTTACCAAAAGAAGTAAGGGGCAGAACTCTGAACAGTACCTTACCACCTGTGTAAAAAAAGGAGGAACTAACTACATTCAAATCTGCCAGTGTTTGCATAAAGAAACTCTGGGAAGATACACTCAAATAACCTAACAAACGTGGTTGGTTATCTACTGGGGTTGGGCCTAGGCAGACGGCTGGGCAGAAGAAACCCTTTTCACTGACATCTTTTCATATTTTTAATATCCGAACCATATGAATACATTACATAGTCAAAAATTTATTTAAGAAAAATTCCTCGTGCTTTCAAAAAGAAAACACTCCTGGTGGCCTCCTAGCCCAAAAGTCTTAGAGCAGCACAGCCAGCCCCAGCATTCCCCATTCCTAATTCACATCCCCACGCCTGGGCTCCCACAAGGTGTCCCCAGGTCTAGGAGCCTCCTCGATCTTCTTCTCCCTGGGACCTAGTCAATTCCTTCTCATCTTGTGAGAGGCGGCTACAGGCAGCCTGATCCCCTGTCTGTAAAACAGGTGAGCTCCCCTAGGGCGAAGGCCGAGAAGCGCCTCCCAGCGGCTCGATCCACACCTGCGGTAAGAGTCTCAACATCACTGCCCCAGCAAAGAAAAATAAAGGTGTGTGTGTGCCGGGGGGTGGGGGGGGGGTGCCTCCAACGCTTGTATTCACTCTCAAATCCCAAGGCCAAACTGAACTACCATGGGGGCTTATTTTAAAGCACTAATTTTCAGGGTTCCCCTCCCGCCCGAAACAGCAGCGAAGAGTTGAAAAACACGGGTGCGGGGCCCCAGCCCTCTGCACGCACCGGGCAGCCCCAACCCGGCCCTGACCCGCTCGGACGACCGGAGGTGGAGCGCGCAAGGAGCCCATTATATTCCAGGGGCGCGCCCCAAACCCCTCGGCCGGCCCGAAATCTTCCCTCCCCTCCACTTCCCCGAACGCGGTTCCTGATGTATGTGTGGGGAGGGGGCGCGGTTCCTCCCAGAGCCCGCCCGAGACCCGAGGGGTAGGTAGGACCCTGCCAAGAAGGGAAGGGCGTGGCAGGCTAGGGCCGGGGGCGGGAGCCCGGGCGGCCTCGGACTCACGTACTGGCTGTGGGGGCACCGCGGGAGCCCGGCCGCCGGCGGGACAAAAGCGCTGACGGCCCGGCCGGAATAACTCACGCCGGCTCTGGGGCACTTCCGAGTCCTCTCTGGGAGGTTGGAGGACTGACTCGATGATAGTTCCCGATTCGGGCACGTGACCCGAGGTGCTCCGCGACTGCGTGGGCGCAGAGGGAGTATTGTTCCTTTACTATCAAGATAGTCCAGTGCTCACTGTGGCGCGAGTAGGGGGTCGTACTGACGAAGTTCCAGTTTTCAAGGACTTTACGTTCCGGGGTGGGGCAGACAATAAAGTAAATAAGTGGCTCGGTAGAATAAACACCTGATGACCTCTGTACTTGAACGTAACTTGTTACAAAGTGAGGCTGCGTGGGCGACCCCGGGAGGGAGGAATGAGGGCAGAGGAGAGGGCGGGGACTGGAGCCCCTGAGGGTCTTAACAGGGTTTGGCGCGGCGGCTGGCGAGCTCCTGCCCTCAGAGCGAAGCGAAGCGCTCCGGAGCGAGCAGCTCAGGGACCAGACCTGACCCCAACTCTGCAGCTGCGGCAGCGGGGCAGTGACCTCCGGTGTCAGCTTCTGAAACCCCAGCTTGAAATGACTGAAAAGCGATCCTTTCTTTAAAGTAACATCTAAATATCTTTTATCTTAAGTTTAAGTAATTGCAGAAGACATCTTGAGGGCACATTGTGAATACTGACATTTAAAAAAAACAACAACCAAACTGCTTCTCATTCTTTAAGACGCATCCAAAGGACTCTAAATACGTGACGATTTGATACTATTATCAACTATTATACGTGACGATTTGATACCATTATCCACTTTAAACAGTCAGGAATTTTACATTTTTTGGGGTATTTTCCTTGAACCTATATCTTTATGTACCTCCCAGGGTTTTTATCCTAATCTAAAATATTTTAGTTCTATGTGCATCACTGAATTTGATTCTAATGTAAAATACTTTTATGCTTTAAGTCTGTCTTATCGTTCACCCTAGCATGCATTTCCATAACAAAATTAAAGTTTACAATTTTTTTCTCGTGTTAAATATTTTCTGAATTATTAATGAAAGTATATATATTGCACAATATTACTATCAATTCTTAGACAAAAAGTGAAATGCTTTGGAAGCACAACTTTTAATAAGATGGATTTTTTAGTAGTTCAATATAGGCAAGTTACTTAGATGGATTTTACTTATCGCTGTAGTTGTTACGGGAGAGTAGGTTCTTGTCTCACGGCAGAAAAAATTCAGAGATGGGACACGGAGGTCAAGAAAGAGAGGATTTAAGCGCTAGCTAAGTAGGCTCTGAATGGAAGAGCGGGCAGACCCAGGTGAGTAGCTACCCTGAGTTTCTTTGGCAAGCCGGTGATGTGGGATGCAGAAATGAATAGAAGGAATATTCATTGGGGAGGGAGAGGTTTGGGGTCGTATTTCCTGATTTTCATCCCAGCTCCACCTTCCCGAGGGGAGGAGTGATTTTTGTCCTTATTTAGTCTTGGTCAGTAGTGTCATGGCATTGGTGCATAATGGGAGCTTTTTATCTGCAAGGCTAATTTTATTGTAATGAGGACATATTGAGGAAAAAGTTACATTTGGACACTGGAGATTCCCACCTTTTCTCACCTTTCTTTGCCTCCAGGACACATCACCCCCAGATATGTGGTTTCCTGTCAGTCTGGAGGTTCCTGCTTTTCTTTGTTTGCCCAGGGAGCCCCAGTGTTCAGAAGATATATGGTTTCCTGCCATTTGGCCTGTGCCTCTCCTTTCTCTGCTCATATCTAGCTGTCTGCCTGCTCTGAGTGAGCAAATAAATGTTCAGCATCATTTCCACACTTCTTTTACATTTTTTATAGATGCAGGTAAATAGTGGGAATAGAAGGGGATTCCTTGTAGCAACGGGTCTTTGATCCATTTGGCTCCATATCAGTACAAGGAGTGCTCTGTCATAAAAAAGACTCAGGCAGCTTCAAACCCTGGGAGCAGAGTCCCAGGACTTTTTCAGCTGCGTGGTTTTAGGCAAAAGCACATGCACATGTTGAGGACTAGGATTTTGAGCTACCCCCAAAAGTAGCCTAGAACACATGTAGGTATTGAGCAGTTGAAAAGTGGCTAGTTCTCTGAGCATCTGAATTTTAAATTACTGTTAATGTAAATAGTCACATGTGGCTAATAGCCCCTTACTGGACAGCAAAGCTCTAGATGTTGCTTTGGGCAGTCCTCACATGCCTCCAGAAAGATTCACACTCTAGATTGAAGGTTGCTATGTTGGGCTTGCCTACCATACATGGCAGAGGAAGACTGTTTTTATCCTTTATGTAGCAAAGTAGAAAAATATTTATGTCCAGGCTGGGTGGCTTTGCTCAGTGAAAGGTATTTGGTGGGGTGGGGAGTGGGAAACAGGGATCATTGAGAAGCCTGCATAATCTTGATTTTTATTTTAGGTAATTTTTTTCCTCAATGAGTTTTGCTATACTCCAGGCACCTTTTGTTTGGCCTTGTGTCTACACACACGCGCAGGCGCGCACCTTTTCCAACACCTGTCTCTTCTGGAAATCTACAAATCAGAGCAGTGTCTAGACCTACCCTGTCCAGTGTGTTAGCCACTATCCACATATGGTAAGCATATTAAACAGCTAGTCTGAATTGTGATGTGCTGTAAATGTAAAATCCATACTGGATTTCAGACTTGGTAGGAAAAGAGAATGTAAAATATTATTATTTATGTTGATTACATAATGAAATGATAATATTTTGGTTTTATTGGGTTAAATAAAATATATTGTTAAAATGAATTTCACCCGTTTCTTTTTACTTATGTGTCTACCAGAAGATCAGAAATCACTTACATGGCTGGCATTACGTTTCTAGATGCTGCTCTAGAAGGCCAAAAGGTACGGCAATGACTGCCCAGAGTTTGCCCTTCCTTTAGGGTTCATCTGCCCCCTTTGGAGTGGTTCAAGTACAGATTAATGTTGAGCTATGCCCAAAGGAGCTTGCTTACAACTCCACTTTTAGTCCTTGAATTTGGTCAAAAGTCAAATATCAAATTTGGTCAAAAGTTGGCATAACATCAACTCATTATGTAAAATTTGGAAAAAAAGGAAAAATTAGGAAAACGAATCACTTTTAATCCTGTTACCCAGTGGCAACCACTGTTAACATCTTGGTAAACTTCTTTCCCTTTTTATCGCCAATTTTCAGTTTTAGATAGTTATAATGGTACTATATCTCCAATTTTTAGATAGTGTTTTTACAAATAAAATTATACATTATCATTTTCCATGTTGTTACTCTTTGTGATATTCTACTGATCTATAATCTCTTCAACTTCTCTGCTTTTAATAATTTAAGTTCTTACTAAGTCTTTAAAAAAAAAAATCGGTGCTGTAATACATAGTAGTGTGCAAAAGCCTTTTCTATGTTTTCCTTGGAATAGTTAGTAAGAAGAGTCAAGAAGCATTGGAAGCAATCAGAGCAGAGAACCGGACAAGGATGTTATCCCCTCCTACCATTGTTTCCTACTGCAGCTGCATAAGGGAAAAGAAAGCAGAATATAAACACTGGAAAGCAGGGGTATAATTATCCTATTTGTAGATTAAAAGATTTCATTTTTGAAAAGCCCTAGAGATTCAGCCAAAAAAGAAAAAAAAAGTTAGAATAAACAGGAAGAGAATTCTGTAAGGGGTGTGGTTCCAAATTAACATACAGAAACCAATCATTTCCTTATGTACAAACTAGAATTAGAATAATGGAAGGAAAGATTATGTTTACAGTAGAAACAAATATACAAAAGGCCAAATACCCAGAAATTAACAAGATATGTACAAGACCTATGTGAAGAAACGTTACATTGCTCCCGGGGTCACAAAAGATTAGCTAAACTTATGGAAAGATTCTCAGATGCACCATTCACAGACATGGATTCAGCATCAGAACAATGTCATTTGTAAATTAATCTGTAACTAATGATCTCAATAAAAAATAGCAATAGAGGGTGGGAGGGAGGGAGACGCAAGAGGGAAGAGATATGGGAACATATGTATATGTATAACTGATTCACTTTGTTATAAAGCAGAAACTAACACACCATTGTAAAGCAATTATACTCCAATAAAGATGTTAAAAAAAATAGCAATAGAATCTTCTTTAGCAACATACCATTTATTCTAAAGTTCATGTGGGAAAATGAACAAGCTCTTGCTTGTTTGTTTCTAGCTAGAAAATGCCTGAGAAAAAGAAAATGTGATGGGGGAGTGCTGTTACAGAATATCAACAATTAAGTTGGTGTAATTATGAGACATAAAGTCTGAAAATAGGCCTAAAGAGTCATAGGTATTTAGTGTCTGATAAATGTTGCACTACAAATCAGTGAGGAAAAGATGGTGTGGGGACAACTGTCAAGCATTAGAAAAGCATGTTGGGATTCAAGCCTCTGTTCTTATACCAGGATAAACTCCAGATGTGTCAAAGAATTAAATGTAAATCTTGCCCACACTAACCATCACTGCTGCTGCTAGCACCTCCATAAAAATATTAGAAAAAAGAAACACAGGACATTTTTTAGATCATACTGGAATGAGGAAGGGTTTTTTTTTCTTTGTTGCTCTAACACAAAATCCAGAAACCATAAAAGTGAAGAGTAATCAATTCAAATACACACAAATAAATTTTATTTTAAAACCACCATAAGAAAAGTGAAAAATCAAATGGCTAACTGGGAAAAAGTATTTGCATTTTGTATCACAAAGGGTAAATATCCTTGCTAAACAAAGAGCTCTTCCAAAACTGCAAGAAAGACTAACAATCTGATAGAAAAGTGGGTTCACAGAAACGTATGTACAAATGATTCATGATAACAATGCAAACCCAAACTTCACGGAGATGCCATTTTTCTCTTATCAGAATGGCAAAGATCCAAAAGTTTGAGAGCACACTGTGGTGATGGGACAAGGGAGGAAGCAGCCCTCTCCTGCTGTGCTGGAGGAAGTGCAGACTCTCCTAACGCCCAGGAAGGCAATGGGCAGTACGGATCACCATGCATGCATCCTTTTAAAAATAAATTTTTTTTTTAATTGAGGTATAGTGAGCTACCAGAAAACTACTAGAGCTCATCAACAAATTTGGTAAAGTTGCAGGATACAAAATAATACACAGAAATCTCTTGCATTCCTGTACACTAACAACAAAAAAATCAGAAAGAAATTCAGAAAACAATCCCATTTACCATCGCATCAAAAAGAATAAAATACCTAGGAATAAACCTACCTCAGGAGGCAAGAGACCTGTACTCAGAAAACTATAAGACACTGATGAAAGAAATCAAAGATGACACAAACAGATGTAAGGATATACCATGTTCTTGGAGTGGAAGAATCAATATTGTGAAAATGACTATACTACCCAAAGCAATCTACAGATTCAATGCAATCCCTATCAAATTACCAATGGCATTTTTCACAGAATTAGAACAAAAAATTTTACAATTTGTATGGAAACACAAAGAACCCCCCCCCCTGCCGAATAGTCAAAGCAATCTTGAAAAAGAAAAAGAGGTGGAGGAATCAGGCTCCCTGACTTCAGACTATACTACAAAGCTACAGTCATCAAAACAGTATGGTGCTGGCACAAAAACAGAAATATAGATCAAAGGAACAGGAGAGAAAGTCCAGAGATAAACCAACAAATATATGGTCAACTAATCTATGACAAGGAGGCAAGAATATACAATGGAGAAAAGACAGCCTCTTCAATAAATGGTGCTGAGAAAAATGGACAGCTACATGTAAAAGAATGAAATTTGAATACTCCCTAACACCATACACAAAAATAAACTCAAAATGGATTAAAGACCTAAATGTAAGGACAGACACTATAAAACTCTTAGACGAAAACCTAGGCAGAACACTCTCTGACATAAATCACAACAAGATCTTTTTTTTTTTTTTTTTTCAGTACGCGGGCCCCTCACTGCTGCGGCCTCTCCTGTTGCGGAGGACAGGCTCAGCGGCCATGGCTAATGGGCCCAGCCACTCCACAGCACATGGGACCCTCCAGGACCGGGGCATGAACCCGCGTCCCCCACCTCGGCAGGTTCACTCCCAACCACTGCGCCACCAGGGAAGCCCAACAAGATCTTTTTTGATTCACCTCCTATAGTAATGACTGTAAAAACAAAAATAAATAAATGTGACCTAATTAAACTTAAAAGCTTTTGCACAGCAAAGGAAACCATAAAAAAAATGAAAAGACAACCCACAGAATGGGAGAAAATATTTGCAAATGATGTGACCAACAAGGCATTAATCTCTAAAATATACAAACAGCTCATGCAGCTCAATATTAAAAAAACAAACAACCCAATCAATAAATGGGCAGAAGACCTAAATAGACTTTTCTCCAAAAATGGCATACAGATGGCCAAGAGGCACATGAAAAGATGCTCAAAGTCACTAAGTATTAGAGAAAAGCAAATCAAAACTACAGTGAGGTAGCACGTCACACTGGTCAGAATGGCCATCATCAAAAAATCTACAAACAATAAACGCTGGAGAGGGTGTGGAGAAAAGGGAACCCTCCTACACTGTTGGTGGAAATGTAAGTTGGTACAACCATTATGGAGAACAGTATGGAGGTTCCTTAAAAAACTAATACAGAACTACCGTATGATCCAGCAATCCCACTCTTGGGCATATACTGGAGAAAACTGTAATTCGAGAAGATACATGCACCCCAATGTTCATGGCGGCACTATTTACAATAGCCAAGACATGGAAGCAACCTAGATGTCCATTGACAGAGGAATGGATAGAGAAGATGTGGTACATATATACAATCGAATATTACTCCACCATAAAAAAGAACAAAATAATGCCATTTGCAGCAATATGGATGGACATAGGGATTATCATACTAAGTGAAGTAAATCAGACAGAGAAAGACAAATATCATGTGATATCACTTACATGTGGAAGCTAATAAAAAATGATACAGATGAACTTGTTTACAAAACAGAAACCGACTCACAGATCTTGAAATCAGACTTATGGTTACCAAGGGGGGAAGGCAGGGAGGGATAAATTGGGAGATTGGGATTAACATATACACACTACTATATGTAAAATGGATAACTAATAAGGACCTACTGTGTAGCACAGGAAACTACTCAGTATTCTATAATAACCTACATGGGAAAAGAATCTGAAAATGAATGGATATATGTATGTGTATGACTGATTCACTTTGCTGTACACCTGAAACTAACACAACATTGTAAGTCAACTACACTCTAATAAAAATTAAAGAAAAATAAAAAAGGGAGAGAAACTAGTTCTTCAGGTCAACTATGGCTTGACCATAACATTGGATATTATAGATACACACTGTCTCATTTATAAAATAAATGTCAATACCTGCAAAAAAATTGAAGTATAGTTGATGTACAATATTACATAAGTTACAGATATATAATTAGTGATTTACAATTTTTAAAGGTTATACTCCATTTATAGTTTCATAAAATATTGGCTATATTCCCTTTGCTGTACAATATATCCTTGTAGCTTATTTTATTTTTTTTTAATTAAAAAAGTTTTTAAAAATTTTTGGCTGTGTTAGGTCTTCATTGCTGTGCACGGGCTTTCTCTAGTTGTGTCGAGCAAGGGCTACTCTTCATTGCAGTGCACAGGCTTCTCATTGCAGTGGCTTCTCTTGTTGCAGATCACGGGCTGTAGGCACGTGGGCTTCAGTAGTTGCAACACACAGTCTCGGTAGCTGTGGCACGCGGGCCCTAGAGCAAGCGGGCTTCAGTAATTGTGGCGCATGGACTCAGTAGGTGTGGCTTGCTAGCTCTAGAGCACAGGCTAAGTAGTTGCAGCACGCGGGCTCTAGGGCACACAGGCTTCAGTAGTTGTGGCCCGTGGGCTCAGTAGTTGTGGCTCGCAGCCTCTAGAGTGCAGGCTCAGTAGTTGTGGTGCATGGGCTTAGTTGCTCCACACCATGTGGGATCTTCCCGGACCAGGGATTGAACCTGTGTTCCCTGCATTGGCAGGTAGATTCTTAACCACTGAGCCACCAGGGAAGTCCTGTAGCTTATTTTATACATACTAGTTTGTACTTCTTAATCCCCTACTCCTATCTTGCCCCTCCCCTTTCACTCTTCCCACTGGTAACCACTAGTTTGTTCTCTATATCTGTAAGTCTGTTTCTTTTTTGTTATATTCACTGGTTTGTTGTGCTTTTTAGATTCCACATATAAGTAATATCATACAGTACTAAGCATACATCCTTTGCCTTGGCGACTCTGCTCTAGAAATTCACCATACTGGTGTAGTCATGCACTCATGAAATGGTGTGTGAAAAAGTCATTCACTGCAGCACTTTTAAAAGTAAACAATTGAAGAAAACCTAAAAAGTCCAAAGTAGGAAAGTAATTAAATTAATTCTTGTACATCCATGTGTACTAGTTTGTTCGGGCTACCATAACAAAGTACCATAAACTGGGGTGCCTAAACAGCAGAAATCTATTGTCTCACAATTCTGGAGGATAGAAGTCCAAGATCAGTGTCAGCAGGGTTGGTTCCTTCTGAGAGCTATGAAAGAGAATCTATTCCATGCTTCTCACCTAGCTTCTGGTGGTTTACTGGAAATCTTTGGTGTTCCTTGGCTTGTAGACACATCACTCCATCTCTGCCTTCATCTTCACATAGCATTCTCCCTGTGTGCATGTCTGTGTCCATATTTCCCCTTTATGTAAGGAAACCAGTTATACTGGATTAGGGCCCAACCTATGTAACAGAGAACAAATCTGACTCCACACTGGATCTATTCCTTTAGCTCTAACCTTTGTGCTCTGTTGCCTGTGCTTAGTCATGCTGGCTCTGCACCTTCTGTAAAAAAATGTTGCCTATAGCCTGAAATATACAGGATAGCCCATTCTTATGGCTCTGACCTTTAAAGGTATAACATTTTTCCATTAAAAAGTTGCAGAACAGAGAACAAGTTTTGTCTTGTTGGAGGTTTATAGGAACATTGTGACCAGACCTACTTGGACAATTGCATGAACAAAGGATTCCAGTGCCAAGAAGTTTGCAAAAATAAGCCACACACCCTCCTTTTGGTATAAAAGAAGCCTGAAAACTAAGATGGTTATTTGGGACACTAGTCCACCCCCTCTTGGTCAGATAGCTTTTCAGATAAAGTCACTGTTCCTTGCCCCAACAACTTATCTCTCAATTTATTGGCCTGTCGTGCAATGAGCAGTACAAGCTTGGAACTGGAAACATCTACTCCACTGTGACCTCATCTTAATTAATTATGTCTGCAGTGACCCTATTTCCAGATAAGATCACATTCTGAGCTACTCAGGATCAGGAGTTAGGACTTCAACAGAAGAATTTTCAAGGGGATACAAAACAACCCTTAACACCATGCAACAGACTAATATTCACCCATAAAAAAGAAATAAGGAGCTCTTTACGAAATGGTGTGGAAATATCTAAGATGCAAGAAGTCAATGTTCCAGTTATCATATGCTATACTTTGTGTAAGAAAGGATGAAAAGAATATGTACATATTTGTATACATAAAAATATCCCTGTAAGTTTGCACCAGAAACCACTAACATTGGCTGTCTGTGGGGAGGTAGCTGGGTTGTTGGAGGAGATAGGTGGGAAGGAGAATTTTCAGTGCATATCCTTCTTATACTCCTTGCATTTTGAATCATAGGAGTGTAGTATTTATTCAAATTTTAAATTTAAGCTTAATAAAACTTAAATGGAATCAGACTGCTAAACTACTCTCAAGAAGGATTATATCAACTTACGAGGCCCCCAGCCATAAATACAGAGCCCTTTACACACACATCTCTCCAGGATTAGGTTTTAACAGGTGTGTTTTTTTCTCTAAATTTCCCAAGCAAAAAATCATACCTTGTTTAATTTGCTTACCCTTATAGTGATCTCCTCCATGGACCACTGGACCTTCTTAGATCAAGTATCATCTTGACACCTTTTGTGGAGTTTTTATACATTGTAGGAATGCATTATGTATTAAAGAAATTTACCTTTTGAATTTGCTATAAATGTTGCTATTCTCTTTGCTGTTTGCCTTTTAATGTCAGTGATTTCCTTTCACACATGGAAGCTTTAAATGGATGTGTAAAATTCCTATGTGGCACTGATGAGCTGCAAGAGAGACACGGAGGAACCTGCAGAAACATCAGTTATCAGGGACTCTTAAGGGATAACTCACAATCCCTGGAAAAAATCTGGAAGGGACAGTAGTTCTCTTACTGTTCTCATTTTTGGGGCAAAAGTAGATGTCTTTTTTTTTTTCAGAAGTCCTGGCTGAAACTTGTATCTGCAGTGATAATCAACAATATCGAGCACTCTTATGGTGTGTATTTTGTACTAGGTACTGTTCTAAGTGCTTTACATATATTGATATATTGAATTTTCTCATCAACCCTATGATGAAGGCACTGTATATAGATGCATCCTATAGATGAGGAAACAAAGAGGGTAAGCAAATCACCCAAGGATACACAGCTGGGCAGTTTAGAAGATATGATCTTTGACATCTTTGAAACATTGTCTTGAAAACATCTTTGGCACCTGCTGGTCCAAGCCCAGCTGCCTGATCTCCTCTTGGAGATGCCATTTTTCTCCACTTGTCGATCACAGACCACAGGACACCAAGACCAAGTAGGAGCCCACTGTTTTTTTTAAAAAGAGAGAGAATTAGACTTCCTGTTGTAAACATGGATTAACTCACAGTTATATAAGACTTTGGAAAAGTTGAAAATCAAAGGAGCTCTCTATTTCCCTAATTTGGAGAGCCAGCTCTTAGAAAATGGAACCCTGCTCCAAGGCATCTCTCTTGAATTAGTCTTGGGCTCTGGGTTTCTAGGTAATTGTGTAACCCTGGGCTGGTACTTAACTGCCCTGTGTCTCAGCATCCTCATCTGGAAAATAGGTAATAACAGTACCTACTTCATAGAATTGTTGTGAAAAATAAATTAGTATATATAAAGCACTTAGAGCAGGGCCTGACATATAATAAGCACTATATCAGTATTAACTACTACTGTTACTGGGGTCACATTCCTCTAAGCATTGGCTCCTGAGGGGAGTAGATCATCCTCCTTCATTCCCCAGTGAAGAGAAAGATATTGAGACAGGACCTGAGGTCTTGGAAGTGCAGCTTTATGCAGGGTCAAATGTTGACTCCTTCTCCCTGGGTCTGGCTCTCTTGGAGCCCAGAGAAGCACTTAGGGGAGAGGCCTGCCTCTAGAAGTGGGGTATCTGTAAGGGACCCAGACTGCCTAGGATCTGTGGGTATCAAGAGTAGCCAGTGGTAGGTTTTTCTCCCAATAGTGAGGTCTTGTGAAACATCAAGGCCTGTTCTTGGCTGGGCTAGGGAAAATTACAGAAAAGGCTGAGGTCCATATTTTTACCTGCGTGGTGGGCACCAGTGTTCCTAAAACTCTGGAGATGATCTGTTTGTACAAAGCAATCTAACTAAGCTGGAGGGAACAGCAGTGTAGACACACATACAACCTGGACTTGCCCTGGAGAATACATGGAATAACCCAAAGACCTGGAGAGAGATACTAGAAAGAGACAATGGTTTAGTCCGGATGGGTTAGACTAGGATGCATTAACAAATAAAACCTCCATCCCAGTGGCTGAACATAAGAAGATTTATTTGTTGCTCATTTAAAGTTCAGTGTAGGGCCTCCCTGGTGGCGCAGTGGTTGAGAGTCCGCCTGCCAATGCAGGGGACACGGGTTCATGCCCCGGTCCGGGAGGATCCCACATGTTGCGGAGCAGCTGGGCCATGAGCCATGGCCACTGAGCCTGCGCGTCCAGAGCCTGTGCTCCGCAACGGGAGAGGCCACAACAGTGAGAGGCCCGCGTACCGCAAAAAACAAAAACAAAAACAAAAACAAAAAAATAAAATTCAGTGTAGATCAACCTACCCTCCTTCATCTTGTAACCATAACATCTAGAATACGTGGACTTCAGGGTTGTCACTGTAAAGAAGAGAAAGCTGGAAGATCCTGTGGAGTGTTTCAAGGGGCAGGCCTAGAAGTGCCTTACATCACTGACGCCCACATCTCTTTGGAGAGAACCAAGTCACAAAGTTCCATTCTAACTGCAAAGGTGGTGGGGAAGTGGGGGAGCTTGTGGATATTTGATGAACACTAATAGTCTTGCCATAGTCAGGGAACCTCAAAAAGGGGAAAAGAGAAAGGCTCTATGGCCACACTGAACTCTTGCACCATCATTTGGCATGATCCAATGATGTGGTCAAAACGTGGCCTTACTTGTTACACAAGTTGGCAAAACTTATATTCAATTGACATAGGAGTCTTCCCTTAAAGTTTGGGGGTGGGGGGCTTTCCCTTCTAAGGTACTCATGGCATGGCAGCAAATGATCCAAGAGAGAGGGCAAGGCAGAAGCCACAGTGCCCTAGTCGCTGAAGGATTTTTTTTTAATGCCCTGGCCTCTGAAGTTGCACCCTGCTATTTAAAAGCAATCATTAAGGCCGGCCCATATTCAGGGAGAGGGGAATTATACTCCATCTCTTTTTTTTTCTCTTCAAGTTTTATTGAAATACAATTATACAACACTGTATAAGTTTAAGGTGCACAGCATAATGATTTGACTTACAGACATCATGAAATGGTTATCACATATAAGTTTAGTGAACATCATCTCATATAGATAAAAAGTTAAAGAAATAGAAACAAAATTTTTCGTTGTGATGAGAACTCTTAGGACTTACTCTCTTAACAACTGTCATATATAACATACAGCAGTGTCAATTTTATTTTTTATGCTGTACATTACATCCCAAGTACTTATTTATCTTATAACTGGAAGTTTGTACCTTTTGACTACCTTCATCCAGTTCCACCTTCCCCCACATCCCACCTCTGGTAACCAAAAATTTGATCTTTTTTCTATGATTTGTTTGTTTTTGAAGTATAATTTACCTACAATATTATGTTAGTTCCTGTTGCACAGCATAGTGATTTGATATTTTTATACATTTCAAAATGATCACTATGATAAGTCTAGTTATGATATGTCACCATACCAAAATATTGCATATAAACCCCATCTCCTGAAAGGAAGAATATAAAAGAATTTGTGGACATATTTTAAAACCACAACAGTCTTCCTAGAATTTATTTTAAAATATGAATTTCCTGGGCTCCCCTGGCGGCGCAGTGGTTGAGAGTCCGCCTGCCGATGCAGGGGACGCGGGTTCGTGCCCCGGTCCGGGAAGATCCCACATGCCGCGGAGCGGCTGGGCCCGTGAGCCATGGCCGCTGAGCCTGCACGTCCGGAGCCTGTGCTCCGCAACGGGAGAGGCCACAACAGCGAGAGGCCTGCGTACCGCAAAACAACAACAACAACAACAACAACAAAAATGAATTTCCTGGGAATTCCCTGGCGGTCCAGTGGTTAGGACTCGGCACTTTCACTGCCATGGGCCCGGGTTCAATCCCTGGTCTGGGAACTAAGATCCCACGAGCCATGTGGCATGGCCAAAAAAAAAAAGAGAGAGAGAGAGAGAGAAAATTTCCCTCCCCTGCAAAGAACTGATTGTCCCACTACCATTTACTCGTTTACCTTCCCAGCTGATATATAATACTTTATTTATTTATTTATTTATTTTTGACTGCATTGGGTCTTCATTGCTGCGTGTGGGTTTTCTCTAGTTGCGGTGAGCAGGGACTACTCTGTTGTGGTGCAAGGCTTCTCACTGCAGTGGCTTCTCTTGTTGTGGACCACGGGCTCTAGGCGTGTGGGCTTCAGTAGTTGTGGCACACGGGCTCAGTAGTTGTGGCTCATGGGTTTAGTTGCTCTGTGACATGTGGGATCTTCCCAGACCAGGGCTTGAACCCATGTCCCTGCACTGGCAGGCAAATTCTTAACCAATGTGCCACCAGGGAAGTCCCTGTAATACTTTATCATATAAATTCTACATAGAAAAAGTTCTGCTATGAGGCATCTATTTAGTTACAATCACCTGTCTGCAATTCCCATGTCCAAGTAGCATTAATTATTGCAGTGGTCATAAAACTAAGCCACAAATTCCCTAGTGCTTCAGACTTTAGAAATATAAATGATTACAGTATATTCTACTAAGTGTAACAATAAAGTGGTTGGGGCGTGGAGGTGGATAGTAAAGGCTCCTCAAAAGAGGATTTGACACTATCTATCCTTGAGGGAGCAGCAACTAGAGTGATAGAGACCCTGTCTCAGGCCAGGCAGTGATCATGCTGAGGGGGAGGTAAACCGGGTGTGTGTGTGTGTGTGTGTGTGTGTGTGTGTGTGTGTATTTTGAAGGGAGAGTTCAAGAACAGGAACTTCCTTACAGATCAGACTGGGGGGAGGTGGCAGTAAGAATTGCAGCTGGACCCCATCTTTTTTCTAGAAATCCCAAATTCTCAAGTCCTGTGACTTCATTCTGCAGGTGTGGGGTACCACCTGCTGAAAGAACTGAGTCATGGAAGCAGCAACATCTCATCTGCATCCTGTAGAGATGTGCGCTCCCCACCCCACTCCACCCAATCCAAGATGGCACAGCATGGGGCACTGGGTCAGAAGATGGGCTGTTGAGGGGAGGGAGATAGCACAGGCATCACCTGTGAGCACATCCAGGACATCAGTCAGAACCAGCAGGAGAAGTGGAGAGTGGGAGGTTTCTGATTGCAGAAGGGGTGAGAGGCTACTCTGGAGCTGAGCTGTTTGCCCCTGGGATCTGGGAACCACACGGCCACCGACGCTGATAGTCAGTGCCAGGACCTCCAACCTCCACCTTGAGAAGTTTCAATCTGGCCACATACGGGGTCCACAGCAAGGCAACCTCCCTCAACCCCAAAAGACACAGAAACAGAAGGAAGAAGGCTACCATCTAGGAATTAAAGTACTAAACTTCAGTATAATGAAGAGAATCAGTTTTGAGGAGATAAGCCAAGAAATTGTCTATACAAATGTGACTGAGCTTATAAACATCCCAAATCCCAATGATGCCAAGAGTGCAGTCTCAGAGAAGCACTCTGGGATGGGATTTCAGTTTGTGGACTGTGGATGATACTGTTGGACGCTTCCCCAGTAGTTATTCTACCTCCCTTCTTCTTGGCTAACAGAGCCCCCAAATTATAAGGGACAGCAATATGCCCAGACTGTTCAGGATTGGTGTAATGATTCTTATTGTTTTTTCAGATACTCAATTTCCCAGCCTTCCCCCTTGTAGCCAAAGGAGACCAGGTAACCAATTTGGGCCATTGAGGTGTTCAGGGGAAGTCTGCTGTGGGTTTAGGAAAGATTTTATTTTTAATTAAAAAAAGGAAACCAGCACAGAAGAGAGCTGGCTGATACTGCCTGTTCCTCCTTCTTCTTCCTGCTTAAAGGTCCATATGATGCCTGGAGCACCTGCAGTCTTCTTGTAACCATGAAGCAGCACACAGGAGAATCCAAAGGCAAATAGCTGATGAGTGCAGGGCAGAAGATAGGGTGTGATGGCTAATTTTGTGTCAACTGACTGGTGCCCAGATATTTCTATTCTGGAAATTCACTTTTTTTTTTTTTTTTTTTTTTTTTTTTTTTTTTTTTTTTTTGCAGTACGCGGGCCTCTCACTGCTGTGGCCTCTCCCATTGCGGAGCACAGGCTCCGGACGCGCAGGCTCAGCGGCCATGGCTCACGGGCCCAGCTGCTCCACGGCATATGGGATCTTCCTGGACCGGGGCACGAACCCTTGTCCCCTGCATCAACAGGCGGACTCTCAACCACTGCGCCACCAGGGAAGCCCTGGAAATTCACATTTTAAAAACTTTTAAAAACTTGAGATATAGTTGATATACAATATTACATAAGTTAGAGGTATACAACATAGTGATTCACAATTTTTAAAGGTTATACTCCATTTATAGTTATTATAAAATATTGGCTACAAGCCCCATATTGTACAATATATCCTTGTAGCTTTATACGTAATAGTTCATACCTCTTAATCCCCCATCCCTATATTGTCCCTCCCCCCTTCTCCTTCCCCACTGGTAAACACTAGTTTGTTCTCTGTATCTTTGAGTCTGTTTCACTTTTTGTTATATTCATTAGTTTAAAAAAATTTTTTTTAAAGTCCACATGTAAGTGATATCATGTAGTATTTGTTTTTCTCTGTCAGCTTATTTCACTTAGCATAATACCCTCCAAGTCCATCCATGTCATTGCAAATGGCAATACTTCATTCTTTTTTATGGCTGTGTAGTATTCCATTGTATATATATGCCACATTTTCTTTACCTCTGAATGAGATTCACACTTGATAGACTGAGTAAAGCAGTTTGCCCTCCCTTATTTGTGTGGGCCTCATCCAATTAATTGAAGGCCTGAATAGAACAAAAATTCTTACCCTCCTCCAAGTAAGAGAGAATTCTTCCTGTCTGATGGCCTCCGAACTAGGATGTTGGCTTTTTTCCTGTCTTTGGACTGGAACTAAAACATTGGCTCTCTTGGGTCTCTCTCAAGCATGCTGACACCCTGAAGATCTTAGAACTTGCTGGCCTCCATAACTGTGAGAGCCAATTCCTTATAATAAGTCAATCTCTCTCTTTCTCTCCCCCTATTGTTTCTGTTTCTCTGGAGTACTTTGACTAATACATGGGGTAAGCCTGAGTCTCCATCGATGCCACTGGTCTGCTGCACCAGTACTGATGTTGGTCTGCATCACCATGCTCTTGACACGCGACAAAATGAAATGTTCTCATTGTTCAAGCCATTTAGTCAGTCTTTCATTACTTGCAACAAAAGCATTCCTAAATAGTCCTGGTTAATGGATATGAACTGTCCTTCATTCTCAGCTCCAGTGTACAAAATAATCACCCTGGGAAGATCCACCCTCCAGAAATTGTTTTAATAGCTCTGGGTGGTACTTAAGACTGTATTTGTCACAAGCTTCCTAGGAATTCTATTAGGCTCTGAGAAACACTGAACTGCAGAAAATAGGGAGGCAGTAGGCATAATATCAATAGTAAGGTGGGAAATACTCCTATTGAAAGAAAGAGCAGGATAAAAAGCATTATACTGTAAATGATTTACCTATTTAAAGAGACATGCAGAAGAATATTCTCTACAGTGGGGCAAAAAGGCTAGAAAGAAATTTATTTCTAGTGGTGGGATTTTGACATTTTTGTTTGTTAGCTTTTCAAAACTTCTGTAAACAAAGCCTGCCTTAGTAGTTTTAGTGGGGGAGAACATATGTGTACTTAAAAGAACATCCTTCTCTTAGCTGTCCTTGCCCATGCTGGTGATTTCTGACTACAAATCCAGCTTCCTGGTTACCAAGGCATCTCATGATGCCTGTCCATGTGCATATTTCAGTCCCTGACACATAAGATTTCCCATTGTAAATTAATAAGTTAGCATTTGTGTTGCTCTGTCAACTGTGAGCCTGGATAATGTGAATCAGATAAGACAGACAAAACTGAGTTTGTGTCATCTAGACCCTGGCTTGTGGCAGGGCCCTTTGGCAGGGCTGGCAGGACCAAGAAAGAGAAAATTACACACCAGCACCCACATTAACTGCAACCAACATTTTAAGCACCTACTATGTGCCAAGTGCAGGGCTTAGCACTTCACAGACCATCTCATTTAATCCCCAGAACAATCCTGTGAGGTAAATACTGTTGGCACTAAAACCAGGAGGAACAGAGAGGATGGATCTAGGTGTAATTATTAGGAACACCAACTCATAGGTGCAGATTCGGGTGGAAAGAAAGATAAAATATCCTAGGAAAAGTTAAAGCTACAGAAACAAAAAGTGTTTAGAGACTGGACAGACGTTCTGGGGGGAAATGCAGCCTGCGATTCTGCAGGTACAGGGGGGCTCCTTAGTGTAAAGATAAAATAAATCCCCTAAGGAAAAGTAAAACTAAGAGGAATCCCCTGTGGAAGGAACATACACAATGGACCCAGCATGGCTAACAGGGACCCAAAATAAAATGGAGCCAGGCGGTTACGACAGGCTGGGGTTTCAGTCATGTATTCCGTATTCTTAGAAAAACCACCATCACACAGCTATAAGGACTTCTGATTCTGCTAAGGATCCTGCCTGGAAAGCCCCTAACAAGAAGCTCCAATGACAACAAATCATTGAGGAGTTTCACTCAAGCTCTAAGGACTTGTGGTCAGGCTTCAAGAGCCATCCAAGTCTCTTACAAGCCTCCCAACTGTGGTTCTGTGGTTTTTGCTTTTAAAAATCCATCACCTCCTCCACTACCGGGAAATGCACTTTCAGTCACAGCCAAAGGCTGCATATCCCCAGTTTGCAAACCTTTCAAACAATACAGCTGTCCTTTCGCTTTAAGACAACCATGACCCTTTACTGGGATTTATTTCTGATTTAGGACAACAGTAGCATTGTAAAGGGAGAGAGTTATCCCAAGAGCTTAAAAAGGATTAAGACTCACTTTGAACTGGTATTTACTTAGAAGTGTAAGGGAGGAATAACTTTCCCTCTACCCTTTCACATTCACTGACTGAGGGCATACGAATTCAACTAACAAAAGACAGATTAACAGGAAAAAAAGGTATATAATTCTATTAAAATTTTACATGCACAGGAATTCACAGAAGAGACAAGAAACTGCTGTTGAACCCAAGTTCATATGCCTCACCCACAGTGAAGCCAAACAAACCAAAATGTTGAAGTTTGGATCAGAGAAAGTTTTATTGTAGGGCCAAGCAAGGAGAATGGGCAGCTTGTGCTCAAGAGACCCAAACTCTCCAACAGCTTTTAGGGAAGATTTTTTAAAGGTGACATTTGGGGTGATGGCTGCAGGGTGCATGACTTTCTTCTGATTGGTTGGTGGTAAGGTAACAGGGTGGTATTCCAGGAATCTCAATCATCAACCTTCTGGTTTGGACCAGTTTGGGGTCTCAGCATGTAGTTAAGTTATTTAAGTCCCCCTGAGTAGGGGCCTTAGTTCCTGTTGAATATTCAAAGATATGTATCAGATTATTACATACATATAGATTGACATATATGTGTGTATATATATATATCACTTGAGGAGGAATTAAGACTGTTTTTATGCTGAGCTATTATTTCTGGACTGATTTTTCCTTTGTTTCTGCATTCCCTCACTTTCCTAATTAGTAACTGCTTGAATCTGTTCTTTGGAACTCAGGAAAAGGCTAGGAGACTAAAGCCTTTTCCTACAAACTCAAGGGGTGGGGGGGTGCAGTCTGGCAGGGCTTTTGCACAAGAAAGGCCCTGCAGCATCCTGCTCAGTTTCAATCCCCTCTTTTCCTTGATACTCCTCATTCCAAAAGGGGAACAGGTACAGGATAAGAGAAAAAAAAATGCTTTGGATAGAGATGTTAACCATAAACTAGGCAGAGAAACTCGGTTTAGGGGGTCTCAGTTTCAAAACTGAAAGGAAAGATTAGACTCAAGAGCTTATATACCCTTCTTAACAAAGGTAAGAGGTTTTGGGTAGCAAAGGACAATTTCTGGATAGGTGACTAGGAAATATACATGGGAACCAACAGAAGATAAGGGTTATTTTAGTAAGGCTTATTTTTGCAGGCTTAACTGGGGTGCAGACTCTGTCTTTGGGGATGAGTGGCTTTCCTTTTCCAGGTACCCGCAAACAGAGCACCGCCTTCCCATGGGGAAATGTATGCCTTGTTTTTAGGCAGATAGGGGCAGAGAACTCTTTTCTGTACCTGGTGATTCTCAGTTGCCTTTAGCTCAAAACGAACCTTATGCGGAAGGGGCCTATTTCGGGATGGCATAGTCTGGTCCCTGCCAGAGGTAGTAAGAGCCACCCAAAGAAGGGTTAATTCAGTGATCTTTCCTACATTTTACCCCCACTTAAATAACTCTTCACCGTTCCAGGAAAAAAAAAAAAAACCACCATGCCACACGGAAATTTTGATTCTGGAGAGGACACCGTGTTGCTCACGCTGCAGGTGTGACTTCCCAGATCCCAACCAGATCCCAACCGGGGAGACTGTCAGAAGGTTCAGAGCAAGCCTCTTAGCCAAGCTTCCACCACTTACTTCCCTGTCACTTCTCCTTGGGGTTAAGCGAGTTCTGCTACCGCTCGCTCTGCCCTCCCGCAGCCAGTGGACCGCGCAGGATGAACAGGCGCTTGCCCACCCTTTTCCTCCGCAGCAGCCAGAGGCAGGGGAACACGTTCCTTCCAGCCCTTCCCTCTGCGCACCTATCTGCCGTCCCGGAGTCTACAGCTGCTTGGCCGCTGCCCTGTACCCCCAACAACTGCGGCTGTGACCCCAACCATTTTTTTTTTTTTTTTTTCGGTACGCGGGCCTCTCAGTGTTGTGGCCTCTCCCATTGCAGAGCACAGGCTCCGGACGCACAAGCTCAGCGGCCATGGCTCACGGGCCCAGCCGTGGGATCTTCCCGGACCGGGGCACGAACCCGTATGCCCTGCATTGGTAGGCGGACTCTCAACCACTGCGCCACCAGGGAATCCCCGTGACCCCAACCTCTGAGCAAAGGGAACCAAGACAGAGAAGCCGCCGGGGCGCTGCGCTCTACAGGCCCTCTGGTGAAGTTCTGGTTTCTCTCTAGGAGGCCGGGAGGACCGCGTCTCACTGGTTCTGGCCGCCCTGCTGACCCACAGAATTTTTTTTTTTTTTTTGGGGGGTACGCGGGCCTCTCACTGCTGTGGCCCCTCCCGTTGCGGAGCACAGGCTCCGGACGCACAGGCCCAGCGGCCATGGCTCACGGGCCCAGCGGCCATGGCTCATGGCCCAGCCGCTCCGCGGCACGTGGGATCCTCCCGGACCGGGGCACGAACCCGCGTCCCCTGCATCGGCAGAAGGACTCTCAACCACCGCGCCACCAGAGAAGCCCTGACCCACAGAATTTAAGTTCTCTTTCGGAGCTCTAGTTTACCATGTTTCAAAGTTAAACCTAAAACCAGGGGTGGCTGTAGACCTTTAGGAATGAATTGAAATTCCTGCAGAATGAAACAAGCATTTTCTGAGCTCCCCAGTCGTGGCCAGGAACAAAAAAGGCTGGTAAATATATAAATCCCGTTAGCGAAGCAGAAAAACTAGGGGTCCTTGGAGAAATGGCTGACTGGGGAGGGAGTGAACCTGAAACACCTGGGCCAGGCAAGAGGAATCCGGGGCCAACCTGAAGCTACCCTCTATGGGCAAACTGATTTGCACTTCAGTGAGAATTATAACTGCAGTAGACCAAACACGTCTAATAAATTTAAATCTGCGGATTGATAATGGCATCAAAAAATATCCAACACCTTGAAACTGAGCTAAACCCTCCCCACCTTTGCCAAGTACAAAGGCCCCTCCAAGTCCCCTGCTTCTTGTTTGTAGAAAAGCTGAAATCTCCCAGGCCTCCCTGAGTCACAAAAGAGCGGGCTCCAGTAGTTAATGATTAGGACAATAGAGCCACAGAATCTTTCAGTGTCTGATGCACATTCCTGAGTTGTTTTACAGATGCTATAACTGCCACCAGAGGGAAAACGCTAACTGCACGATGACCAGACTGTAGCCATGACATAAGCTGCTCCATCTTGAGCAGTATGGGGTCTATGGCTAGCACAATTCCACAAACTGGCCTCAAGAGAATGGGATTAACATTATCGCTCATAATAACCTATATCTTTGTGGGCATCAAAATAATTGCAGCTTACTCTGCCCATATATGTAAGTGAACAACTAAAATTGTCAGCAAAGAGATGCTACAAACCCAGGTCGACATCTTCCACTCTAAGTGTATGGCGCCCTATGTTAGCATGAAGAAGTTACAGAAGATGGACCTTCGCCCCTAATCCTATAGATATGGAATGATGTCTAACAGTGGAGATTTATAAGCAGCTCTTTTGCCCCTTCCCTTTTTGCCTATTTCTGTTCCCCTTAAACCTTATAGAAATGAGATCACTAGGTAACATTTAACCTAACTCCTGACTTATGCTCTACTAAATGCACACAATAACTTGCCTAATCTGTTGACTCTTTCCTTAGATTAAAAGAAGTAGGAGCAATCCCACTACTGGGCATATACCCAGAGAAAACAATAATTCAAAATGACACATGCACCCCGGTGTTCATTGCAGCACTATTTACAATAGCCAGCTCATAGAAGCAACCTAAATGCCCATCGATAGATGAATGGATAAAGAAGATGTGGTACATATATACAAGGGAATATTACTCAGCCATAAAAAGGAACGAAATTGGGTCATTTGTAGAGACATGGATAGACCTAGAGACTGTCATACAGAGTGAAGTAAGTCAGAAAGAGAAAAACAAATATCGTATGTTAACGCATATACGTGGAATCTAGAAAAATGGTACAGATGACCCGGTTTGCAAGACAGAAATAGAAACACATATGTAGAGAACAAACGTATGGACACCAAGGTGGGAAAGTGGGGAGGGGGTGGATGGTGGTGGTGGTGGTATGAATTGGGAGATTGAAGTCGACATATATACACTAATATGTATAAGATAGATAACTAATAAGAACCTGCTGTATAAAAAATAAATAAATTAAATTAAATTAAAAAAAAAAGAAAAGAAGTAGGAATGAAGAATTAAATAAAGTATGACTAGCTCTCTACACGCAGCAGCCCCCTTAGCAATCCTGCAGGTAGACCACACAGATGAGATAACATCCTAAAGAAAGATCAGACAGCCTGCATGCAATGGAAAATGATGCAGAGCTTGATCACCTCCCTTGATGATTCACTGAGATTCTCCCCTTTTTCTCTTTAAAAACTGTCATGACTTAGCAGAATCTTTGGAGTTGGTTTTGGGGACAAGAGTCTGCCTTCTCCCCAGATTGACAGGCTTCTGATTAAAGCAACTTTTCTTTCTAACAGCACTTGCCTCGCAAATATTGGCTTTCTAGTGGTGAGCTGCCAAACCTCAGTTTGGTAACAACTTCATTTACTGCTAGGGAACCACTTTATTATTTTGAAAACTGGCAAATAAAGTGTGTGTGTGGGGGGGGAGGGGTTGTGAAATCAAGCATTTATTCTGTACATACATGAGTATAACCAAATACTTGATAAGAAATCTCCTTTATAAAAGCTTTCCTGATAATCAGTGTGTAGCCATGGGGTTAGGATGTCATTGCTATTCCCAATGAAAGAATGGATGTAAGCAAAACAAAAAGTTCTACAAAAACCCAAATAATCCAACAAAAAACAACTAACCAACCAACAAAACAAACAAATAAAAAAAACCCTGAATCTGATCAATTCTCTGGATCCAGTTACCAATTTACAGGAAACATAGGAACAGAGAAGAAAGAGTCAGCCAGCAACATACAAACTGTGGGAAACTACCAGAAAAATGACTCAGTCTCTTCAACAAAAATTTGCAGGGAAAAATAAGAGAGAGAGCTGTCATATTAAAAGATACTTAAGAGATGTATCAACTAATGATGATATTTCTAATTTATTTGGGTGTTGATAAAACACAGAAAGTAAATATATCTATATGTTGTTTGTGTGAAACAATTGGGAAAATGAGAACAATGACTGGATACTGGATGATATGAAATGTTATTAATTTTTTTAAGACATGATAACAGTATTGTGGTATTATTTATACTGAAGTCTTTATGGATGACATAATAAAATGTCTGAGATTTGTTTCAAAATTATGTGGAGGACGGAGGGGAAGTAGGAGAGAATTTAGATGGCAGAAGATGCCCAGGAGTTGGTAATTTTTGAAGCTAGTGATGAATACATCAGGGTTTATTATATTTTACTTTGTATGTGTTTGAACATTTCCAAATTGAAAGTTTGAAAAAAGCCGAGGGAAGGCAGAGTTTGAGGAGGTGCCCACACTTGGACTTTGTCACAGCAATTGCTGCTCAGTCAGCTAATGGAGGGTGCAGAGTTCAGGTCACTCTCAATCAGATAATGATAAAGGTCAGAAGGTACAGAGCTTTCTTAAGTTTAGGAGCCTCAGAGAGTGTGTTAAGTGAGAAAGGCTTTGATCATGTTTTGGACAGAGGAAGAAAGTAAGGGCATTTAGCGGGTGCATAGACAGGCTGCATAGCTTTACTCTCCAGGGTGGACTCTGTGCCTCTGCTTTCACAGCCCCTGCAAATCCAAAACACAGGCGTGCTCTCTGGGCTCCAGCTGGGAGATGGCACCACATCTAGGCAAGAAGGAAAACACCACAAGATGATAAATGGCTTGAGGGGCCACAGGGGTTCCCAGAGCAGAGCCCCATGCTTCTGGTGCAGGGACCTTGATGTATCAACAGTATTCTTCTTCAATCTGCACCAGCATTCCTTGGAACCCTGTTCCCAGAGGGCACCCATGATCACAGGAGTATAGCCTTTATGTGTTACATTCTGCCCTCCCCCTGCCCTCCTTTGGATTCATGATGTCATTACGCTATTGATGTTTCTGAGAAATTCTGCAGTAATTTCAATTTGTTTTAACCTACTGTTTCCCAAAATGTTTTTTGCCCATGGAACCCCCTTTTACGTGGAACATCTATTAATATTTCTTTGCCCCAATGGGCGTCCTATCTAAAATTGCCCCTGTCCACCTCCCCAACCCAGCTCTACTGTGATCCAGACTCTGACCCTACTCTAGTTCCTCCTTAGCATGTATCATTATCTAGCATTATATTAGATATTTGTCTATCAGCTTTCCCCCAGTCTTCAGTAAACAGAACTACTGTTCAACCAGTTCCTCAGGGTCCAAACCTGGACTCCCTTTCTCTCATACCCAAAGTCCAATTCACAGAAACAAGGTACCAGCTCTACCTGCAAAACCATTCTGGCCCAATCACTTCTCACCTTTGCACTGTTGTTACACTATTTAGAGCTGTCTTCACAGCTCATCTGGACAACTGTGACAGCCTTCATAGTGGTCTCCCTGTTTCCCCTCTTTTTTTTTTTTATAGTTAAGAATACTGTATATACTTGAAATTTGTTGAGTAGATCTTTCTTTTATTATTTCATTCTTTTTATTCCTCTGTTGATGGACATTTAGGTTGCTTCCATGTCTTCGCTATTGTAAATAGTGCTGCAATGAACATTGGGATGCATGTATCATTTCGAATTATGGTTTTCTTCAGATATATGCCCAGGAGTGGGATTGCTGGATCCATGTGGTAGTTCTACTTTCAGTTTTTTGTTTTCTTTTTTCTTTCTTTTTTTTTTTTTTTCTTGCGGTACACGGGCCTCTCACTGTTGTGGCCTCTCGCAGGCTCAGCAGCCATGGCTCACGGGCCCAGCCGCTCCGTGGCATGTGGGATCTTTCCGGACCGGGGCACGAACCCGTGTCCTCTGCATCGGCAGGCGGACTCTCAACCACTGCGCCACCAGGGAAGCCCGTACTTCCAGTTTTTTAAGGATCCCTGCTTCCCTTCTAGAGCCCCAAAACACTCATCCTCCACACAAAGGCCAGAGGGATACTTTAAAAATATAAATTAGATTATGCTTCTGTCCTGCTCTCCACCTTTCACTGGCTTCCTGTGACATTTGAAATGAAACAAAAGATTCTTATCATTTTCTCCAACGCCCTGTACGATCTGGCCTTGCCCACCTCTCAATCTCATTTTCCACCCCTACTGTTCCCCGACAGCCTCCAGCCCTGTTTACTGAGTTCGTCACTTTGCCCCTCCCCTCACATTCCCGCAGAAGTGCTAGGCATGCTTGGCGGGACAGGGAGTGTTTTTACTCATTGTTCCCGCTCCCTGGAAGCTATCTTTCCAAAATTTTTGCAAGCCAGTTTATTCTCTCACTTTTTGAAGATCTTTGCTCAAAAACCTCTAGAACTACCCTATTTAATAGAGCCCCCATCCCTTCACCCTCCCTCATTTTTCCTTTATAGCATGTATTTGTCTCTGATATTCTGTCTTTGTTCATGTGCTTATTTTCTGTCTCTCGCTAGAATGTCAACCTGCCTGTGTTATTCACCACTGTTTCTCCAGTGTCCATACAAAAAACAGGCACACAGTAGGTGTTCTCTGCATCCTGGGAACAAATGTTCTGAAGGTAATATTTGTATATGCACACAGAACCCAGCCCCACACTCATGGACAAAGGTAACTGCAAAGTTAGAGTAAGAAGCCTGATCCTTGGAAAACCTTGAAGACAAAGAACAAACTGCTAAGCTGAGGTGCTGCAACCACCATCCCAGGGGCCCCTGATTCAACTTTGGAAACACAGAGAGACTATGTTCTGTAATTCTCCAGGATCATGTATCCCTAGAGTCTCCTCTGAGCCAAGGTCAAGGCTCCCCTTCCATTTCTGTGAAGTGCAAAGCTGCATCATAAAATGATACCAGTTCCCGAAACAGCACATTCCTGGTGTTCTCAGGCATCCGTGAGGCTTCAAGACAATGGTCTAGTGAAAACATGGGGACATTTGTGTCTATATGTGTGCATGTTTAAAATGTTTATTAAATAATCTTTTATTTTGAGATAATTGTAGATTCACATGTAGTTGTAAAAATATAATACAGTGGTAGTTCATGTACACTTTACCCAGTTAACCCAGTGGTAACATCTTGCAAAACTATGGTAAAATATCACAACCTTTATGTATCTGCTATAAATAGCACACTTTAGTAACATTCATACAGGCAAGGCACAGGACAGTTTTATAATCACAAGGATTCCTCCTGTGCCCTTTCATAGCTACATTCACCTCCCTCCCTTCCCCTATCCCATCCCCGACAACTGGAAACCACTAGTCTATTCTCCATCTCCATAATTAGGACATTTCAAGAATGCTACATAGATGCCAAAATAATTCAATGAGAAAAGAAGCATCTTTTTTTTTTTTTTTGGAACAACTGGATATCCACAAGCAAAAGAATTACTTTGGATCCTTACCTCCAACAATATAAAAAAATTAACTCAAAATGGATCAAATACCTAAATGTAAGAATTAAAACTATAGAACTGGGCTTCCCTGGTGGCGCAGTGGTTGAGAGTCTGCCTGCCGATGCAGGGGACATGGGTTCGTGCCCCGGTCCGGGAGGATCTCACGTGCCGCGGAGCGGCTGGGCCCGTGAGCAATGGCCGCTGAGCCTGCGCGTCCGGAGACTGTGCTCCTCAAGGGGAGGGGCCACAGCAGTGAGAGGCCCGTGTACTGCAAAAAAAAAAAAAAAAAAAAAAAAAAAAAAAAAAAAAAAAAAAAAAAAAAAAAAAAAAAAAAAAAAAAAAAAAAAAAAAAAAAAAAAAAAAAAAAAAAAAAAAAAAAAAAAAAAAAAAAAAAAAAAAAAAAAAAAAAAAAAAACTATAGAACTTTTAGAGAAAAAAATGGGTGAATTTCATAATGTTGGATGTGGCAGTGGTTTCTCATCCATGACACCAAAAGCACAAACAACCAAAGAAAACAACAGATAAATGAGATGTCACTAGAATTGAAAAATTCTGTTTCTTAAAGTATACTATCAAGAAAGTGAAAAGACAACCCACTGAATGAGAAAAAATATTTGCAAATAATAACTGATAAGAGTTTTGTATTTAGAATATATATAAGACTCTAACAAATCACTCTTACAAATAACCCAAATAAAAAATGGGCAGAAGATCCAGATAGACATTTCCCCAAATAAGATATACACATGTTCAATAAGCCCATGAAAAAATCCTCCATAGCATTAGTCATCAGACAAATGCAAATCAAAACCGCAATGAAATATCACTTCACACACAGTAGGAGGCTATAAAAAAAAAGACATAATAATAAGTCTTAGTGAGGATATGTAGAAATTGGAGCGTTTTTATGTCACTGGTGGGAAAGTAAAATCATGTAGCCACTTTGAAAAACAGGCTGGAAGTTCCTGAAAAGGTTAAACATAGAATTGTTATATGACCCAGGAATCCTAATCCTAGGTATATACCCAAGAGAAATAAATACATATGTCTACATGAAAAATTGTACATGAATGTTCATAGTAGCATTATTCATAATAGTCAAAAGTTAGAAACAACCCAAATGTTCATCACCTGATAATTGGACACACAAGATGTGGTATATCCATACAATGGAATATTATTCAGCTCTAAAGAAGGAATGGTACATGCTACAACATGGATGAAACTTGAAAAATTGTGCTAAGTGATAGAACTCAGTCCCAAAGACCACATGTCCAGAACAGGCAAATTTATAGATACAGAAAGTAGATTGTGTTTGCCTATGGCAGGGGCAGATGAAGAGATCGATAGGTGGCAACTAAAGAGTATGAGATTTCTTTTGGGAGTGATGAAAATGTTCTAAAATTGACTGCAGTTACGGTTGTGCATATCAGTAACTATGGTAAAAACCATTGAATTTTAACTTTAAATGGGTGAATTGTATGTGAATTATACCTCAATAAAGCTGCTACAAAAAAAGAAAGAAATAGCTAAGCATGGGAATTACTTTTACAAAAAGGCTGCTATATAAGAGGAGTATTCAATATGTGACCTTTTGGGATTGGCTTTTTATTTTACTCAGCATAATTCCCTTTAGATCCATCCAAGTTGTTGCATTTATTAGCAGTTCATTCCTTTTTATTGCTGAGTAGTTTTCCATGGTAGTGATGTATCAAAATTCATTTAAATATCATATCAAGGTTGTTTCCAGTTTTTGATATGACAAAAAAAAAAAGCTGCAATGAACATTTGTGTACAAGTTTTTGTGTGAATTTAAGTTTCGTTTCTCTGGAATGAGTGCCCAGGAGTGCAATTGCTGGGTTGTATTGTAATTGCATGTTTAGTTTTTAAGATACTGCCAAACCATTTTCCAGAGTAGCATTTTACATTCCCACTAGCAGTGTGTGAGTGAACTAGTTTCTCTGCATCCTTACCAGCATTTGGTGTTGTCACTATTAAAAACATTTTTTTTAGCTTTTTATTTTATATTGGAGTATAGTTGATTAACAATGCTGGGGTAGTTTCAGGTGTACAACAAAGTGATTCAGTTATACATATACATGTATCTATTCTTTTTCCAATTAGGTTGTTACAGAGTATTGAACAGAGTTCCCTGTGTGTCACTATTTTTTATTTTAGCTATTCTGATAGGTGTGTAGTGATATAAGGTGATAGTGGTTTTGATTTGCATTTCTCTGATGACTACTATGTTGAATATCTTTTCATGTGCTTATTTGTTATGTATATATCTTCTTTCCGAAATGTCTTTTCATGTCGTTTGCCCATTTTCTACTTGGATTGTTTGGGTTTTTTACTGTTGAGTCTTGAGAGTTCTTTACAGACTGTAAATAATAGTCCTTTTTGGACATGTGGTTTACAGAATTTTTCCCCTAGTCTGTAGCCTGTATTTTCATCCTCTTAACAGGGCCTTTCACAGAGAAAATGTTGTTCAATTTTAATGAAGTCCAGTTTATTGATTTTTCCTTTTATGGGTTATGATTTTGGTATCCAGTATAAGAACTTTGCCTAGTCCTAGGTTCTGAAGATTTTCTTCTTTTTCTTTCTAAAATTTTATAGTTTCATATTTTGCCCTTAAGTCTGTGATCCATTTTTTTTTTTTTTTTTTCGGTACGCGGGCCTCTCACTGTTGTGGCCTCTCCCATTGTGGAGCACAGGCTCCGGACATGCAGGCCCAGCAGCCATGGCTCATGGGCCTGGCCGCTCCGCGGCATGTGGGATCCTCCCAGACTGGGGCACAAACCTGTGTCCCCTGCATCGGCAGGTGGACTCCCAACTACTGCGCCACCAGGGAAGCCCCCTGTGATCCATTTTGAGGTCATTTTTGTATAAGATGTGAGGTTTAAATTGTGGTTCTTTTTTTGACTGTTCAATTATTCTAGCACAATTTGTGAAAAGGCTATCCTTCCTCCATTGAACTGCTTTTGCACATTAGTCAAAAATCAGTTGGGAATATTTGTATGCATCTGTTTCTGGGATCCTTATTGTGTTCCATTGACCTATGTGTTTATACTTCAGCCAATACCACACAGCCTTGATTATTGTTGCTATGTACAAAGTGTTGAAATTGGGTAGACCGATTCCTTGTACTTCATTCTTTTTTGAAATGATTTTAGCTATTCTTTGATTTTCCATATAAATTTTAGAATAATCTTGTCTATGTATACAAGATATTTTTCTGGGATTTTGATACAAATGCACAGGTTTACTCATATATTACATTGGAGAGAATTGGTATCTTCACTATGTTGATTCTTTCAATCCATGAACACAGTATGTCTTTCCATTTATTTGAATCTTCATTGATTTCTTTTTTTTTTTTTTTTTTTTTTGCCGTACGCGGGCCTCTCACTGTTGTGGAGCACTGGCTCCGGATGCGCAGGCTCAGCGGCCATGGCTCACGGGCCTAGCCGCTCTACGGCATGTGGGATCTTCCCGGACCAGGGCACGAACCCGTGTCCCCTGCATCAGCAGGCGGACTCCCAACCACTGCACCACCAGGGAAGCCCCCTTCATTGATTTCTTTTAACAGTATTTTGTATTTTTCAGCATGCAATTCCTGTACATGTTTCAAGAGATTTAAGTCAAAGTATTTCTCCTTTTTTGAGCAATTATAAGTGGTATGGTATTTTAAATTTCAGTGCTCCCATGTTCATTGCACAATTAATTTTTGTATGTTTATCTTGTACCCAGTGATCTAGATTAACTCACTTATTATTTCTAGGGGATTTTTTTTAGTGGATTTCTTGGGATTTTCTACATAGACAATCATGTCATCTGCAAATAGGGACAGTTTTATTTTTTCTTTACCAATCTCTAGGTCTTTTATTTCCTTTTGTTGCCTTATTACACTGGTTAGAACTTTCCTTATTATGTTTTTTTTTTTAATTTTTATTTGTTTATTTATTTTTGGTCACATTGGGTCTTCATTGCTGTGTGGAGACTTTCTCTAGTTGCATTGAGCGGGGACTACTCTCATTGTGGTGGCTTCTCTTGTTGCAGAGCACAGGTGCATGGGCTTCAGTAGTTGTGGCATGTGGGCTCAGTAGTTGTGACGCATGGGCTTAGTTGCTCTGCAGCATGTGGGATCTTCCTGGACCAGGAAATCAAACCCATTTCCCCTGCATTGGCAGGTGGATTCTTAACCACTGTGCCACCACGGAAGTCCCTCATTATCATGTTGAATGAGAGTGGTGAGAGTGAAGATGCTTGCCTTGTTCCCAGTCTTGGGGGAAAGAAATCAGCCTTCCATCATTAAGAACACTATTAGCTATAGATTTTTTTGTTTTGGTAGATACTCTTCATCAAGTTGAGAAAGTTTCCTGTTTCTACTTTTTCTGAGAGTTAAAAAAATTGTGAGTGGGTGTTTAATTTTGTCAAATACTTTTTCTTCAGTAATTGGTATGATCATGTGAATTTTCTTCATTAGCATGTTGACTTGGTAGATTACACTGATTGATTTTCAGATATTGAACTAGGCTTTTAACCCTGGATTAAATCCCCTTTGGTCATGGTGTATAATTCTTTTTATATATTGCTTATATTTTTAAATGTTTTTTTAAGATCTCACCTCTCAGGTGAAAGACTTGAAAGGTGGGACACATTTTAAGGTCTGTGGTGTCCAAATCCTTTGCTCCTCAGGGAGAAACTGTGAGTTGTGAGTTCCCTCCTGGTTGCATGTCACCATGCCTGGGGTGGGTTTATGGTGATACTGTGTCTTGGTCTCTCCTACACATTTTGATCTGGTTATTTTCTTGTGTGCCTGAATGTGTAGGATTTTCTCATCTAGTTTCTAGAAGTCTTTCAGGGAATTGTTTCTTATGGAGCTGTAGAGCCAGTGTGTCTATAGGAGGAGGTGAGTTCAGGAGCCTCCTATGTCACCATCTTGAACCAGAACTCTTCTTTTTTAATGTTGGCTTTTATTGCTATGATTTTTCCTTTTGGTCCTACTTTTGCTGTGTCTTATAAGTTTTGCTGTGTTATGAGTTCATTTTCATTTGTCTTGAGATACTTTCTAACTTCCCTCTGATTTCTTCTTTGACCCAGTTGTTGTTCAAGAGTGTGTCATTTAATTTCCTCATGAATTTTTTCATTTCCCTTTTGTTATTGATTTCTAGTTCATTCCATTGTATTTGGAAGATACTTGGAATGACTTCAATATTCTTAAATTTGTTAAGACTTGTTTGTGGCCTCACATATGATCTATCACGGAGAATGTTCTGCGTGCCATTGAGAAGAATGTGGATTCAGTTCCTTTGGGCTGGAATGTTCTGTATATCTGTGAGGTCTATTTGGTCTATAATGTTAAAGTTGGCTGTTTCCTTACTGATTTTCTGTCTGGATGATGTATCCATTATTGAAAGTGGAGTATTGAATCTTCTACTCTTAACTGTATTTCTGTCTATTTCTCCCTTCACACCTGTCAATATTTGCTTTACATATAGATGCTTTCATCTTGGGTGTACATGTATTTATAATTGTTATATCTCTCTGTTGAATTGACCGTGTTATCACTATGTGATAACCTTATTTGTTTCTTATGACAGTTTTTGACTAAAAGCCTTTTTTTTTTTCTGATATGAGTTCAGCCACCCTGCTTTCTTTTGGTTACTATTTGCATGGAATATGTTTTTCCATCCCTTCACTTTCAGCCTGTTGTGTTCTTAAATCTAATGCAAGTCTCTTGTAGAAAGGGTATAGTTAGATCTTGTTTTTTCTCTCACTTAACTACTCTGTCTTTTGTTTACTGAGTTTAATTCATTTACATTTAAAGTAATTACTGATATGTAAGGAGTCACTATTGCCATTTTATTTGTTTTCTGATTTTTAGTTCTTTTGTTCCTATCTTACTTTCTTGCTTTTTGTAGTTTGATGATTTTTTGTAGTGATGTGCCTTATTCTTTTCTCTTTGATTATTACATTGAGGTTACCACGAGGCTTTCAAAGAACTTCTTAATGTTATAACTCTATTTTAGGCTAATAACAGCTTAAGTTCAATCACATATGAAAACTCTACATTTTTACTCCTCTTTCCCCTACACTCTATGTTACTGTTATTAGAATTTACTTCCATTAATATTGTGTATCCATTAACATTTTTTGTAGTTATAGTTATTCTTAATACTTTTTTCTTTTAATTTTTTTTTAACATCTTTATTGGAGTATAATTGCTTTGCAATGGTGTTAGTTTCTGCTTTATAACAAAGTGAATCAATTATACATATACATATGTTCCCATATCTCCTCCCTCTTGCGTCTCCCTCCTTCCCACCCTCCCCATCCCACCCATCCAGGTGATCACAAAGCACCGAGCTGGTCTCCCTGTGCTATGCGGCTGCTTCCCAGTAGCTATCTATTTTACGTTTGGTAGTGTACATATGTCCATGCCACTCTTTCACTTTATCACAGCTTACCCTTCCCCCTCCCCATATGCTCAAGTCCATTCTCTAGTAGGTCTGTGGCTTTATTCCCGTCCTGCCCCTAGGTTCTTCACGACATTTCTTTTTTTCTTAGATTCCATATATATGTGTTAGCATACGGTATTTGTCTTTCTCTTTCTGACTTACTTCACTCTGTATGACAGACTCTAGGTCCATCCACCTCATTACGAATATCTCCATTTCGTTTCTTTTTATGGCTGAGTAATATTCCACTGTATATATGTGCCACATCTTCTTTATCCATTCATCTGATGATGGACACTTAGGTTGTTTCCATGTCCTGGCTATTGTAAATAGAGCTGCAATGAACATTTTGGTACATGACTCTTTTTGAATTATGGTTTTCTCAGGGTATATGCCCAGTAGTGGGATT
>RJWK010004715.1:0-22279 GCA_004363435.1 Platanista minor
TTTCTTCCCAGCAAATTGGCAGACGGACTGAGGAAGAGTCTTCCTCTCGTGGTTAGACTAATTCCCAAGCTTCCCCTGTGTACCCCTACCCTAGGACTCCTTTAGGGAATGAATTCCGTGAGAGTACATCGTAGCTTGGCTGGCCGACTTCTCTGAAGGTTGGCGGAAGCGCATAACTTTATTGACCATGGGCTGGAATGTGTGTGTGTGTGTTTATGTATGTGGTTGTAGGATTTGGAGAATGACTCTCACACGCGCGGCATTTCCCACTCCCTCGGGGAAGCAAGGTTTCAGGCAGAGGAGAACGTGAGAAGAAATTCTTTTTATTCTGGATTCTAGGAAGGGGCCGGGGCGGGGGGAAACACAACATTTTGAGCCGCCTCTGTGGGTGAAGCTTGTTGAACTCGGAGAAAGACGCCTTTCCTGGCAAAAAGGAGAAAAATCTCTGCGGAATTCCAGCGGCGGGATGTACAGTCTCCGATCAGAGCGTAATTCATTCCTTTTGGCTGGGCCTCGGCTGCATCGGAATCAACCCTTTCTCATCTTTCTGACTTCCCTCTCTGAGTTTCGGTTTCCCCTCCCTTGGATTTGCTGCTGCGGGTCTTGGGGTCTGGGTGGTCTTGCGTTTTCACATCCTCGTATACCCACGGTAAAGCGTTAGACATCGTTTTCTCCCCCCTCTTTGGTCGAAGGCTAGGCTAGGCGTTGTCTGGGGACAGATTGTGGGCGGCTAGGGCCTGGGGCAGTGAAAGTGAAACGAATTCCAAACCTAAGCTGAACTCGCCATGTGAACTTCCCTGGCCCCCAACGCTGTGTAGACAGAAGCAAGGTTCCGCGTGAAACCAAGTTAAAATCGACCGCCGTAATGCAGTGGGATGGGATCAGGGCCGAGTTCGGACGATGTGGGGAGAGGATGAGAAAACCTCTACCTGTCCGCTCTGGTCTTTCTCTCTTTTCTTCCCGAAGCAGGTTTGGCGGAGAAGGCAGCGGGTGCGCCCCCGGTCGCAGCCTGGCTACGCGCGGGCGCGGGAGTTTGGACCAAGACAAAGACGGGAGCTGTCCGCGGTGCTGAACCTGGCGCGCCGCCGCGAGGGCAAACAGGCTCCTGTAACCTGCCCTCTCTTCCCTTACGTCCTCGTTCTAGTTCTCCTTCATTCTGTGATTCTTGCCCTCTCCTGCGTTTATTTCCCCCTTTTGTCTTTCCTTAGAGCTCGCGTCCTGTACACAGGGGTGTGTGTGTGTGTGTGTGTGTGTGTGTGTGTGTGTGTGTGTTTGTGTGTATAATCAAAGAAGAAAACAATTGATTAAAAACGGTGTCTTCTCCTTTCTTCCCACATAAATGATGAAAGAAAGGTTTATTGAAAATGTACTCTAAAACAGATACAAACAGCTATGCCGACCCCCAAAGGAGTGGAAATTCATGCTTAAAACAATAGAACGAAGCATATACAAATATCATGAATCTGTCCTTTGATTTATTCTGAAGAAGAGATAAGGGGTTTAGAATATTTAATTCCAGGAATATCATATCCTTGGCATCTTAACTTCTTGAGTGGGAAAATATCAGAGCTGGGAGGATTGGTGGTCAAATATGAAGGTGAACAGGCTAAGGAGCTTGCCTGTGAGTCAATAGATGGCTTATGGGTGTGAAAGCGATAGGCATTAAGTTGCCTTAACCCTTTGAGGAAAAGATGAGATCTGTAAGGATAACAATCTTCTGGATTATTAACAGGGAAGCGATTCCCTTTGAAAGTTTGGGTACAAAAGTGTTAATCTTGTTCTTCATTGTCTAAATGTGCACGGTGTTATCTAGACTTCTGGCATGGTGTATAACCAAGCATTGATTCCTCCGCTCAAGTTTGTATGCAGCACTTGTCTAAAGAAGCTTGTGCAGGGGAGAAAAAAATTACATACTCCCTTGAAGGGGGCACACCCATTTTAGTGCACACAGAAGTATACACAATCCCTCTGGCATCTCATAGATTCACTGCCTCCGAGAGAGCCCAGATGCCCTGGTGCCACCTCTTCATTTGGTCTTCCTAGCACCCTCCAAGCCTCCCCACCAGCTAAGCCCAGTTGTTAGCATCACCAATACTTATGGAGAGGGGTCCTTGAGAATTCAATGGAATAGATTCATTCCTTTCCCCACCTGGACATTCTAGAGATAATTTGCCCATAAAGGAAGAGGAACTAGAATTCTCAAATGAGAGTGATTTGTAATAAGAGGTTGCATTTTGGGGTTGAGGTAATGTCACCCCAGTTCTTCCGCACCCTGACTGTTATCTTCTCACCAAAACACTCAGAGATCTTTTATTAAGGCCAAAGCAGTCATCCCTTTGGATCATATACCTTTCAACCTCTTGGAATGCAGAACCTCATCGTGCCAGGAGAGAAACCCTGCCCTTGGGTGGGTGAAGGAGAAATGAAAAAAAAAAAAAGCCACTTATTGAATGACCATTATGTACATCTGATTCCTTGATCTTCATTGCAACTCTGAAAAGTGATAGATATTTATCATGGCGTCATTTTACAGATGATGAAATAGAGGCTCAGAGATGTTCATTAAGTTGCTTATGGTTACACAGTGAAGACCTGTGATTTTAACCCAGGTCTCATTGGTTATGGGGCCTGTGCTTGCTCTAGGGGGCCACACTGACAGTTATACAGGGGATATTCCAGTGGTTACTCTGCTAAATTTCTTTAGTACAATCCCTTTGGATTTCCAGGCCATTATGGCCCATGGTCTGGATTTGGAAGTTGGTTTAAACCCTAAATGTGAACGCAAGAAATTAGAATGAAGAGGAAACAAGACTCTTCGTTCATGTGGGTTGGGTGGGTGTTTCACAAAATAAGAATCGTTTTCCATGAAAAGCGTCCTGGACCATCTCCTAAACCCACACCTAAGAGTCATTCTTGATTCCCCCTTTCTCTCCTGCCTCGTATCCGATCCAACAGCAAGTTCAGTTAACTCTGCCTCCAAATATATTCCAACCCACCTACTTCTCACCTTCTTTACTGTTATCTCCCTAGTCTAAGGCACCATCGTCTCATCTGTTTTATAGCAGTAGCCTCCTGACTGGCCTCCCTGTTCCTTCTATCCTTGCCCTCCTCTGCAATCCATCCTCTATTCTATAACTAAAGTTATATTTTAAAATCATAAATCAGATCTTGTCATTCTCCTGCTTTTAACTCTCCAACGACTCCCCAGTGCACTTAGAATAAAATCCATATTCCTCACTGCGATCTGCAGGCGCCTTTGTGATTGGCTCCTGCCCACCTTTTGTAACACCCCCCGCCTCCCCTTCAGTGCCTCACCTTGTTTAGCCTCACACACACCTAGTTTCTCTCACCTGAAGACCTTTGCACTTGGTTTGTCCTTTTGCCTCCAGATCCTTACAAGATTGGCTCTTTCTTGTCACTGAGGTCTCAGCTCAAATGTCAACTTCTCAAAGAAGTCTTTCCTGACCATCTTATCTAAAAGCACCCCATCCCCAGTGACTCTCTAGTCCACCTCTCTGTCTGTTTTCTTTGTAGCTCTCATCAATACCCAGAATTATCCTATTTATATGTTTAGGTGCATATTGTCTATCTTCCTTAATAAAATATCAGTTCCATGAGGGCAGAGACTGTGTTTGTCTTGTTCACTGTTGAATCCCCAGCGCCCAGCTCAGTAACTGGAACATAGCTGTTCAATACGTATTTGTTGACTGAATGAATAATGAAGGAGCACACAGACGACGAGAGAGCCACAGAAATGAACGGAGATGGATGGGCAAAGCTGAGAGGGGACTGAACTTTATTGGCCTAGCTTCTGGGCTCTGCAAATGGAACTGCTGGCTGGGTGGGTTCCCAGTTTGGAAAAAGGAAGTAAGAAAAGTTTGCCCAAGGACCCCAAGTGGGTGTAGTCTTTGCAGACTAGATATCAAGTCAGGATGGAGAAATGGACCTTTGACCTTGGAGAGTGATTTTTATTTGTTCTTGTTGGGTCTGAAACCTTCACTTGGTTACAAACAAAAGGGTGATAATGGAAAAACACAGCAAACCAGGAATTTGTCTAAGTTACAAAATCTTTTTCTTTCTTTCTTTCTTTCTTCTTCTTCTTTTTTTTTAAAAATCTAACCAGTCCTACTTGCAGGGAAAGTAATACAGTGTTGTGTTATCAGTTCAGACTCTGGAGCCCAATTCCCCAGGGTTAGACTCTGGCTTCACCGCTTACAGGCTGTGTGATATAGGGCAAGTCATTTAGCCTCTCTGTTCCTCAGTTTCCTCATCTGTGGAATAAGGATAAAAGAGTATACCTGTCTCAGAGAGTGGCCATGTGGGATTGTTTTAGTCTGTTTTACTTGTGTCAGAGCTTGCTATAGGAGAGGAAAAGGGGAGCAGAGCATGTTTGGGGATGTGGGTTTGGGGAGGTGATGGGGCAAAGAGACTGAGTTACAAAGGGAAAAAGATGAGGCTCACCTTCAAAAATCTCATTTTCTTCTTCAAGAGCTCTTCTCTTGTCTGTCAAGGTAGAAGAGGGTCTGAAATTAGAGGGCTTGCCTGAGTCCTAACTCCAATGTTGACCAGCTCAGTCATGGTAGGTAGGAACTCTCAGCTTCTCTGAGCCTCAGTCTGCTCATCTGTAAAGTGGGGCAATAATTGTGCCTGCCTCATAGGGTTTCCTGGGGCATTGGGGGAGATGTTTGGGAAACTGGAAAGCAGTAGACGGCTGCTATTACTGGGCCTTGTTCGGTGGGTGAGGGGGAACTAATTTCTTTATTCTTTACAAAGTGTCTCCTTGAGCTGGTAAAAGTGGTGAATCCATTTTGCTGGGCCCTGGAATAGACAGAGTAAGAGGTGAGGGTTATCTTCTTGGAGAAAGGGGTAAGTAATTATGTGCTTGGAGTCATTAAAGGGCCTTCCAATATCCAATCCCAGAGCTGGAGCTGGCCCTGCTTCAGACAGAGCTGGTTCCCAGAGGCATTATCTGGACCACTGTGGTCACTGTCACCCTTCAGGGGGAAGCATCCTTTAAATGATAGAAGTGCTCTACAAGATGTGTCTCCATCCCATGATGGCCAATGTCACTAGATGTTAAACGCACTACTGGAATGTGACTTTAAGGTAATTCTCCTGGCCAATAATCCTTTTGTTAAGTTAATGATCACTCCCTAATCTGTAAGCATTAAAAAGTCATTGAATCTTTTCAGGTGCCTGATATTTTGCTATGCAGTGAGATGATTCATAGAAAACACAGCATCTTTTGGCATTCTCAGAAGAGTGCTAGGACCGAGGGGCTGTTATTAGCCCCATTTTACAGATGAAGAAGGGAAGAGAGGGGAGTCACACAGCTAGTAAGTGTCAGAGCCTGCCCGGGTCTGTTCCTGGATCTGATGACTGACCATGATGTAAATGTACCTTTTCTTTCTTTTTTCTTTTTTTTTGTAATAGTTTTAAACAGAAGCTGTCACAATATAATATGGACTGTCTATAAAAGCCTTCTGTAGAGGGATGCAAAAATATTAGTTGTGAATAGAGCAGAAATACTTCAAATGGGGCCCAGCCCTGAAAACCATACTTCTTTCAGTGTGGTTCCCCTGTTGGTGTACCTAACAGACACATAGTTGAAAAGATCACATAATGATGACACTAAAGTGGGACGGTGTCTCCCTTTCTCAGAGTACCTTCCAAGGCAGTTTTCCTTCTTCTTCTTGGGTTCTTCTCTCTTTGGCTGACTGCACACACCTCCCATTTTTCACTCAGCTTTCTCGTGTTGCCCATCCTTACTGGAGACCCCAGGAGCTGGTAAGCTTGGTGGGGGGCCGGGGTTGAGGCTGAGCCATATTCATCCCTGTCTCTCCCTTACCCACTCCTTCTCATGGCTGTCTTATATCAGAAGGTTTTGATAAAGGTGTTCTGAATGAGTGAATGAATAGCCAGATGACCCTAAAGCATTCTGTCCCCCAACATTTGTAACGACTCCGCATCATAATTCATCTGCTGATACAAATAGATCAGGGTTTATCCACCTTGGCACTCTGTACATTTGGGGCTGGGTAATTCTTCATTGGGTGGGGGACTGTCCTGTGCATAGGAGGATGCTTAGTGGCATCCCCAGCCTCTACTCACCAGATGCCACTACCGCTTCCCCCGGCAAGTTATGACAACCAAAGATGTCTTTAGATATGTCTTCTGGGGTACAAAAATCACCCCTGCTTGAGAACCTCTGATCTCAAACCAGATCTGCCAGACTTCCTCAAGACCCAGGATTCCAGAACCTACCCTTTTTCTCCTTGAACGAAACACAGTGATCCTGAGCCTCTGCTATGGACCAGACCTGTCCTGGGTCTGGGTGGTGGTGTTTATAAAGGTAAACTAGATGTATGCAAAGAGCCTTCCTTCATTCGCTCGTTTGATAAACATGTGTTGGACTCCTACTGTGCCAGAGGCTGCAGGTACCATGTGAACGAGCACCCCTTTCCCCCTGACTCCTAAACTTCTCTCAACCTAGCAGGGGAGACCTGCCATCAACTTGAATTTCCATACGATGTCTACATGTGACTATGGAAACATAGGAAGAGTAAGAGCTCTGCTGCCTGTTCGTTTGTTTGTTTGTGCATTCACTCATTCATTTCCCACAAAGTGTATCCAACTGGGTGCTTTGGGCTTAGTTACTTAATCTCTCTGAGGTTCACTTTTCTTATTTGCAAACCAGGAAAAATAATAATGATAAAAGAAATGAATAAGCTCATGAAGTTGTTGTGAGGATTGGATGAGATGATAAATGTAATGTGCTTAGAACAGTGCCCGGCACAAGGCAAGTGCCCAAAGAAATATTAAGTAATAAGAAGAACGGTACACATTTGTTGAATAATTGTTTGGAATGAGTGCATGAGAGTGCCTTGTCTACGAAAAGCAATCAGTAAATACTTACAGAGGGGCTTCCCTTCCCTGGTGGTGCAATGGTTGAGAGTCCGCCTGCCGATGCAGGGGTCGTGGGTTCGCGCCCCGGTCCGGGAAGATCCCACATGCCGCGGAGCGGCTGGGCCCATGAGCCATGACCGCTGAGCTTGCGCGTCCGGAGCCTGTGCTCCGCAGCGGGAGAGGCCACAGCGGTGAGAGGCCCGCGTACCGCAAAAAAAAAAAAAACACCAAAAAAACAAAACAAAAAACTTACAGCATAGAATAATGTCCCCTTTTAAGAAGAATAAGGAGTGATCTCTCAGAGTAAAAGAGGGGGGTGTAAGGTCTCTTACCTGGACCAGATCCCTGGGGCTACTAGATGTGATCTGTTAGGGATCAAGTCCCCCCCCCAAACCTTTTTTTTTCCCCCTAAAGCCAGCAGGTATCTCTGCTCTCCCTTTCTTTTCTCTCTTTGTACCCATCACTGTTAACCTGGGTGTCTGTTTCTCCTTCCTCTTCTGGGAAGCCCCCTTTACATCAGTGGTTCTCAATCAGGGGTGATTTTGTCTCCCAAGGGACGTTTGGCAATATCTGGAGACATGTTTGGCTGACGCAACTGGATGGAATTTGCTAGTAGTGGGTGGAGGCCAGCGATGCTGCTACACGTCCTACAACGCACAGGACAGTCTCCTCCAACCCCAGAATTATTCTGCTGAAAGTCTCAGTCGTGTGGAGGTGGAGAAACTCTGCCTTACATTCTGAGGCTGGCAGGAAACCCCCATTCCTCTACCAAGGGTTATGGCCCTGATGCCCCAATCCCTGCACTAAAGGCCCCCACTGGGGGAGGGGTGTCATGCTCAGCCACGCTCAACCCACTCCCTCCTGAGCCAGTGGGGAGTCTCCCGCTGGTCAAGGTCTCAGGGCCAGTGCATGGGCTTCTCCGGAGGCTTCTCTCCTGGTAAGCAAGTGTTTATGGAAACTTCTCAGAGCCTCTTTGCCTTTCTCCTTCTCTCCAGGAGGCTTTGACATTTTTGATGTCTCATGAAACCAGACCTGAGAAGGCTTTGTTTTTAAAGATGCTGTTGGGTCCCAATCTGGAGGGAGCTGATCCAGCGATTGCACGTGGCTCTCAGCCACACACTATGTTCCTGTGGAATCTTGCAGGAGAGGTCAGGGCAGAGGTGACCAGGTGGTCTGGGAACAGATGCCTGTGAGTTTTAAGGGACACCAGAAGTCTTGTGGTCTAAAAGATCTCCCAGGGACCTGGGTTCGATCCCTGGTAGGGGAACTAAGATCCCACAAGCCGTGGGGGTGGTGGGGTGGTGGTGGTGGTGTGGCGGTCAAAAATAAATAAATAAATAAGTAAAAACCTCTGGACTTCCTTGGCGGTCCAGTGGTTAGGACTCAGTGCTTTCACTGCCAGTGGCCTGGGTTGGATCCCTGGTCAGGGAGCTAAGATCCAACAAGCCACACAGCACGGAAAAAGGAAAAAACAACTGCCCCCCCCAAAAAAAACCCAGCCAAACAAACAAACAAACAAACAAACAAAAAATCCCCAAACCGAAAACCAACCAAACAAAAAAAACTGTAAAAGATCTCCTAGCCTTGTCTGTTTCAGTGCAAGGCATTCCCACCATTATCATTATTCCTCCAGGGCCTTTTGAGAAATAACCAGGGGCAACAACTTATCTGGAGATTGCGTGTGCTGGGAACTGTGCAAAGCATTTCATGTGTGTCTTCAGGGTAGGTGCTATTATTCCACCCATTTTGCAGATGGGGAAACTGAGGCACAGAGAGGTTAAACTACTTCTCCAGGATTTTATGACCTGTAACTTGCAAAGCCAAGATTGAATCTCAAGATGTCTGAAGCTAACTCACCAAGACACTTCTCCAACAGAGATGCTTTTATTTGATTGATCTCATGCTGCCTGACTCTGCCACTCCCTTACTGTGTGAGCTTGGGGGAATCATTCTACCTCTCTGGGCATGAGTCTGTGAGGTGGAGCCGATGAATCAACCACCCCGAGCCCACGTGGACTTGGAATGGGGTGTTTTTATTTGAATTGATCATTCTCCACTGTGGACAGTGGCAGCCCTTTCTGGGCTCTGATCTCAACAATGTTTGAAGAGGAGAGAGTAGAAATTGGCAGTGTCCTGCCCCTCTTGGTGATGGCAGTGATTCTTTTCATGTGAATTCTGACTGCTTAAATTTCAAGCCCTTCCTTCTATTGCTACTACAGTTTTATAGACATCCAAGGCCTGGAGCAGATGGCTGCCTTGGTATTTCCCACATGGTGGCAAAGAGGGCAGGGATAGAAACCCTGATTTCCAAAGGTAAATTCAGGGTTGTGGGAATTATTCAGTGGGTGGTTTGTTTCTCCCCTCCTCAAACAATTTCTCCTTTTGCACATCTTTGAAGGATCAAAATGAATCAGCAGACATTTACTGAGCTTCCTCCGAGGTCGAGGCACTTTGTGAGGGGCTGGGGAGCAGGAAGATGAATCAGATGCAGCTCTTGCCCCAGGAGTTCAGTGAAGGAGATTAAATATGAAACCAGGAAAAGATACAAAGTGCCCGGCAAGGAAGAGTTTGTGGTGACCAGGCTCATCGGTGTAGATAAATAGAGTGCTGACCGTCCGTGTTCCCTGAAGAAATTGAGAAGCGAGGGAGAATAGGAATTTCAGTTTCTGCTCCAATGAAAAAACTCCCTGCGCTTTCCTAGTTGTGAGACTGTGGGCAAGTCTCTTTATCCATCTACACTCTTCATGGCTTTTCTAATCTGATACCCTCAAGGGTCCTCAGAGGCAAACTTTGGAGAGTGTAGGCAGAGGGAAAATTGGCCAGTGTTGAGGACAAGCCACACAGCATCGGGAGGCCTGATTCTGCCTTTGGATTTGCTGCGTGGCCTTGGGAAAGTTACTGAACCACTCTGTTGCACCGCTCAGTCTTTGAATTGGGAGTCGTGTGCCCCCAGCCTAATTTGCATAGACTGGAGTTTCCTGGAGAACTATGTTGGAGCTGTCTGCGGCGTGATGATTAATATTTGGCAGACACAGAGTTCTGTTTCCTTCTGAGAGCAAATTGATTATGGGCAGGGGGAGGCTGACCAGAAACCCACTCTTTCCCAGGAATGGGGAGCCCAGGTGGGAGTCAGGGGGAGGGCTTGGTGCAGTTGGCCCATGGGAATTTAATGTTGTCCTCCATCATTGCTGTCGCCTAGGGCTTGTCCCCGGGAGAGATGGAAGCTTCACCAACAAATAAATAGTTGTCCTCTGAGCCTGGGTTTATGAGTACAAGTCTGGAGAGAGAACTCAGCAATGAGTCAATCAACAAACATCTGTTAGGAGAAAATGATATGTCAGGCATTGAGTGCCGTTTGTAGTGGATGCAAAGATCTTCAAGGATCTCATAGCTTCTTCCAGGATCTCATAACTTAAGGAGAGGACGCCAAGATCTGCATGGGGCTCCCAAATGTGAGCCCTGTCTACTCAACTGTCCTCAAACTCCCTCCCTGCCATGCCTGCTGCCTCTCTGGGCACTGAATCTGTCCAGCTCCCTGAGCCAGAAATCATGCTGGCACTTTCTCTCTCACTCCCCTTCTAATCTCTCCCAGATCCTGCTTATTCTCTCTCTTTCACGTCTCTCTCCTACTCACGGCCAGACCTTAGTTCAGGCCAGAACTTTCTCTTTCCAGGACACACTGCTCCCATCCCATCTCCTCCAATTCATTCTCCATGTCCCAGTCAGAGCAATTTTGTTGTCGAACAAAATTGACGAGGTTACTCCCATTCTTAAAACCTTCCAGGTGGGGCTTCCCTGGTGGCGCAGTGGTTAAGAATCCGCCTGCCAATGCAGGGGACACGGGTTCGATCCCTGGTCCGGGAAGATCCATGTACCGCGGTGCAACTAAGCGCGTGCGCCACGACTATTGAGCCTGTGCTCTAGAGCCCGTGCTCCTCAACAAGAGAAGCCACTGCAATGAGAAGCCCGCGCACCACAACGAAGAGCAGCCCCCGCTCTCCGCAACTAGAGAAAGCCCGCGTGCAGCAACGAAGACCCAATGCAGCCAAAAATAAATAAATAAAATTAATTAATTAAAAACTGATTAATTTTTTAAATTTAATTTAAAAAATTAAAAAAAAACCTTCCAGGTGCTCCCTCACTGCTGCCAGGACAAAACTCAAATGCTTCGGTTGGTTTCCAAGCCCCGGGCCCCCTGCCTTCCTAACCTCTTGCCCCCTCCCTCCCTACAGTCCACCTGTCCTGAGCTTTGACTGGATTTGCCAACACTCTCTCTCCCTTCTGAGCCTTTTATTTTGACTGCCTTTCCTTCCCCACTGACACCTGCCTATCTCACCTTTCACGTGTTTCTTTCCAGGAATCTGTATACTCCCACAACCCCCTTGTCTGTTTCCCCACAGGGCTCTGAGCTCATTGTGGGCTGGGGATTGTCCATAGCATTCAGCCCAGTGTGTGGCTCATAGTAGGTGCTCAACTAATTGGTTACTGAATGAATGAATGCCAAAGTGCCAGCAACCAGTGATCAGGCATTTTTAGGAGGTGGGGAATCTGAAGATTTTGTGGGGAATTGGGTTTTTCGTTTGTTTAGCTTTCTTTAAGTCAATGTGTAATGAACTGCACATGTTTAAAATGTACAATTTGATGAGTTTTGACATATGTATACACCACTGAAGCCAACACCACAGTCAAGGTAGTGAACATATCTAACATTCTGAAAGTCACCTCACGTCCCCTGGTAATCCGTTCTTCCTCCTCTCCCCCTCCTCCCTGTCCCTAGGTAACCACGGATCTGCTTTCTGCCACTATGGATAAGTTTGTATTAAAATTGTTTTTATATAAATGGAGTCATACAGTATGCATTCTTTTGTATCTGGCTCCTTTCATTTGGCATAAAGGGGGAATGGGTTTTGAGTTGTGCTATGAAGGATGGGGGTATGACTTAGAGAGGAAGCAGAGAGAAGAGACTGGTGTGAAGAAAAATTCAAAGGCAGAAAAATGCAAGGTACCTAGAATGGGTTGGATCAAGGGTCACTCACTCATTCATTCATCCAATATTTGTTGAGCTCCAACTATGTACTAAGCACTGTGCTAAGTACAGAGCTAGAATGTGTGTGTGTGTGTGTGTGTGTGTGTGTGTGTGTGTGTGTGTGGTCTTCTTGCTCCTCTGGATTCATTTTCCATCCTTCTGCACCTGCTCTGTGTTCCAGGAGGCTGACCCGTGTGGACACGGCATCCCTGGGCTCTCTTCCCTCTGACTTCAGGTTGGGCTTGGCCAGGGGGATCCCTGGCAGGAGGTCAGAGGGAGGCTGGGCAGCTATTCCTCTGGCCTCTTCTCTGGAGCCACAGCCCCCAAGAGCGACTGTCTCTACTGCCTGACAAGCCAACACTCCAGTTGTTTCTCTGGCATGTTGACAAAAGCTGATGCTCACCTCTTGAAATCTTGGTAAAAAAAAGTGCTAAAAAAAGGTCTGGGGGTAGGGATGGGTTGTTTTCCAGAGTCCTCACCCCTTAGCATCCTGGGAGTCTCCTTGGATGACACTAGACTTGTGGCCTCCCAGGGAGAACTTGATGTAACCTCCAAACCTAACTCACTCCAAGACCTTCCCACAGCTTCCCACAGGTTTCTGGGAATTGAGGTCCTAGTCTCACCCGCATGAACAATTTCCAAATGGTCAGAAAGATATTTCTGAATTTGCACCCAGCCCTGTTTTGATCAACATGCTCCTCCCAACACCACAGCTAGGACTTGGTGCTGAAAATTCCCGAATTGGAAGCAACAGTCCCTTACTCTGTCTTTTACAGACCCAAGTGTTTGATTGGTCAAGCTGACCTGAGGTTTGTCGTAAAGACGGTCTGTGACCCCCTGAGTGGACTTCACAGACAAGGACACACATTTTCTTCTTTGGAACCAGACTAGCATCTTGAAGAAAGATCCTTTCATCCCTGCATTTCCTGTGACTTTCACTTCTCATGACTTATTATCCTTCTAGACCATAAAGAAATGTGTTTTCAGTTTTAGGGGTGGTGTGATGTGGGAGGAGAGAGATCGCACATAAATGCCTGTTAGTTTGAATAGGGTTGCTTCTTGAATACTTTTCTCCCCGATTATGGAAGGAGTCCAAGTTCTTGGTGGAACATTTTGGAGATGAAGCCAGATGTCAAAGGATAATAAATGGGAAGTGTCTAATCCAGAACAGGCTTACTTCAATTAAATCCTAGTCCTCCCTCAGGAGAAGGGAAACTTAGAAATGGGACTTGTTGAGGAGTCTTGGGAGGTGAAGGTTTTTGAGGGGCTATGGTTTGAGGGGGGAATTAGGTCTGTTCAGAGGGGACTTGAGGGTTGGATAAGGGCCGGTGAGTGGAAGCCATGGGGAGGCAGATTTAGTATCCATAGAAGGTCAATCCTGCCAACTGTTAGGTCTGTTGAAAGAGGGAATGAGTCTCCCCATCATGGAGGGTGTGCAAGAAAAGGTTGACGGGATGTAGAGGGGATTCCAACAGTGACCAAACCAGACCGCTGGCTCCCAAACACCCACAGACTGGATGCATCAGAATCACTGGGGCATTTGCTGAAAACCCAGACTCATTCATTCATGTATGCAATTGATGTTTATTGAGCACCTACTATGTGCCAGGGACTGGGCTTGGCAGTGAGCCCACTATAGTGACAGGACAGATGAGATCCTGGCTACCACGTAACTCCCATTCTAGTCGGGGAGGCAGGCGATAAGACATAAATAAGGTACCTTCTTTGTGTTGTGATCAGTGCTCCAAAGTTAACCAACTCAGGTCATTGATGGAGAGCAACAGGGGCGGCAGACCCGCTTTATATTTAGGCTTCAGGTGTTGACATTTAAGCTGAGACAAATGAGCCAGCCTTGGGAAGATCCAGGGAGACCGTTCTTGACAGAAGAGAGGAGCGCTGAGGTGGGGGCTTGATAAGAGATTGTTAGCAGGGGATGGTGTGGGCACGGGCCAGATGGCGTGGCGTCCTTCGAGGAGTCTGGTTTTTATCTACCTGCAGTGGAGTCATCAGAAACCCCCTGGAGGTGGTGGGGCTGGAGAACCCACTTTTTCAATCTGTTTTCTTGGTGATTTTGATATGCACTCAGTTTACTCTTGTCTCCAGACAAGAGGACCTTTGAGGCATCTCCTTATGCCAACTGTCTTTCTCTTTCTCACTACCCCTGTCCCCAAGGTACCCAGCATCTCTGGAATGAGCTACAGGGAATCTGGAGTATTGTCCTTGTTTCTTCTCACCCCCCATCCCCTGCTTTCTCTGTTCTTCCAGAGAAGACTTTTAAAATAGGAAATGAGCCATGAAATCGGAAATGAATAGGACTTGGGGTGACCTACTGTGTCCAGCTCCTTCTGCCCGGGAGTTCTAGGAAGACTTTCCTGCAAACCAGAGCTGGGCAAAGTGATACTCTTCTTGGGTGAGGGTCTGGACAGGCGGGTGGCAGGACCAGCCGGTGCAAAATGGAAATGAGGGACCCCTTGCTCAACAATTATTAAGAATTTCAGGATGGCGACAGCAGAGCATCAAATCAAGTGTGGGGCCCTGCGGGACTTCACAGGTTGCCTGCCCACGAAGCCCATCTGGGAGGGAGGAGATAAAAGGAGGAGGAAATGAGAAAAGAAGAAGAAAGTGGGAGAGGGGTGAGGGAAAGAGAAGCAGGGAGCAAAAGGGAGAAGGGGGCTTCCCTGGTGGCGCAGTGGTTGAGAGTCCGCCTGCCGATGCAGGGGACGCGGGTTCGTGCTGCCGCGGAGCAGCTGGGCCCGTGAGCCACGGTCGCTGAGCCTGCGCGTCCGGAGTCTGTGCTCCGCAATGGGAGAGGCCACAACGGTGAGAGGCCCGCGGACCGCAAAAACAAAAAAACAAAAAAAACCCAAACTTGCCATTTTAACCATTTTTCAGGGTACAATTCAGTGTCATTGATGTTATGCCATCATCATGAGTATCTATTTTCAAAACTTCATCACTCCAAACGTGAAGTCTGTTCCCTTTAAGCGATGACTCCCCCCGCACCCGCCCCCGCCCAACTCCTGGTAACCTCTGCTCTCCTCTTTGTCTCTATGGATTTGACTATTGTAGATACTTCGTGTAAGTGGGATCATACAACATCTGTCCTTTGTGTCTGGCTTCTTTCACTTAGCATCATGTTTCGGAGGTTCATCCAGGTTGTAGCCTGTGTCAGTGCTTCACCCCTTTTTATGGCTCCATGTTATTCCATTGTCTGGCCCGACTATATCTGTTTATTCATTTGTTGATGGACACTTAGGTTGTTGCCACCTTTCGGTGATGGTGAATAGGGCTGCAACGAACATTTACGTTCAAGTATCTGTTTGAATCCCTGCTTTCAATTCTTTTGAACGTATACCCAGGAGGTGGTGATGTTTTTAGTGTAAGTCAGACCCTATCATTTCCCTTCTGGGAGCTGTCGGTGATGGTGGCTCCCATCACACCTGAATAAAATCCAAGCTGCTTATGTGACCGGTCTCCTCCCTGCCCCCCGACCTCATTCCCCACCCCTCTCCTCTCACCCCTTCTGCTCTTGCCACTTCCATCTCCATGCTGCCCATCACACTCCTGCACATTCCCGGCTCCGGGCCTTTGCCCGGCTGTTCCCTCTGGCTTTTTTTTTTTTTTTTTTTTTTTTTTTTTAATATTTGGCTGCTTTGGGTCTTCACTGCTGTGCGCGGAATTTCTCTAGTTGTGGCCAGCAGAGGCTACTCTTCGTTGAGGTGCGTGGGCTTCTCACTGCGGTGGCTTCTCTTGTTGCAGTGCAAGGGCACTTGGGCGCATGGGCTTCAGTAGCTGTGGCTCGTGGGCTCTAGAGCAGGCTCAGTAGTTGTGGCGCACGGGCTTAGTTGCTCAGCAGCATGTGGGATCTCCCTGGACCAGGGATGGAATCCGTGTCCCCTGCATTGGCAGGTGGATTCTCAACCACTGCGCCACCAGGGAAGTCCCTCCCTCTGCTTTTAAATCCACTAGGCCCAGGGACTTCCCTGGTGGTCCAGTGGCTAAGACTCCACATTCCCAATGCAGGGGGCCCGGGTTCGAACCCAAGTCAGGGAACTAGATCCCAATATGCCGCAACTAAGAGTTTGCGTGCCCCAGCTAAAGATCCTGAGTGCCACAACTAAGACCCGGTGCAGCCAAAAAACAAAAAAACAAAAAAAACACACCCCACTAACCCTAGATACTCACGGGGCTCAGCCCTGCTTCAGTTAGACCTTGGCTCAGATGTCACCTTTCCAGAGAGGTCCTCCCTGATCCTTGTCTAGAGCAGCTCCCACCCCTTCCCATTGCACCACATCCCCTTGTCCTGTGCTCTTTACAGCACCTACTACTCCTTACAAGTCCATACCCCTATCTCACCTACTACAGTGTCAGTTCCAGGTCCATCTCTGTATCTCCAGGCCTAGCCTGGTATCTGGCACGAGGGACCCACTCATTGAATATTAGGATGCACCATTTGAATTTGCTGATATTTGACTATTGTTGACCTCGCAAAAATGGCAATTCCAAGTGGGTCCACCTAATCTTGAATGAATGAATGAACAAATGCATTTCTCCTCTCTGAGCCTCCACCTTCTCATCTGTAAGGTGGGGGGCAGTAATGACAGAGGTGGGGGGGACAGGATTTTAGTCCAGCCCCCCCCAAAGGTATGGCTGTGGCTACCCCTCCATGCAGAAGGGGCCAGCGTCCATGGGAGGCCCTGCAGCTGGAGATGCAGTCGTGATGAATGGATCGTGGAATAGGTCCTAGGAGGGGACCGAAAGGATGGGAAAGACACTATTTAGCTGAGGAATGACCTCCTGACACGCTTCAAATAAATGCAGCCTTGTTATAGAGGTGGGGAGGCAGCTGCTTCTGTGGCTGCTGCCTCTGATTCTGGCATAAGAGAATAAAAGGGACTGGAATTGTGTGTGTGTGTGAGTGCATGTGCAGGCATGTGCACAGGAGAGTGTTTCTGTGTGTGTCAATCTGTGTGTCCATGTGTATCTATGTGTGTCTCTGTGTGTCTGTCTTCTTTGTGTGTCTGTATGTCTTTGAGTGTGTGCATGAGTACCTGTCTGTATTGCGTGTGTCTGAGCGTGTCTGTCTATGTGTCTGTCTTTATGTGTCTGTCTTTCTGTGTTTCTGTATGTCTTTGTGTTTGTGTGTATAAATGTGTCTATCTTCACGTGTGTCTATCTGTGTGTGGCTTTGCATGTGTGTGTCTGTCTCTGTGTGAGTGTGCAGGTGAGGGTGAGGGTTAGAACTGCCTGGATGCCTGAAGGAAGCTTCTTTGCATCCCCTGAGCTGTTTACTTTCCAATTTAATTAAAAATTCATTGGCTGACCATCTACTATGTTCCAGGCCCCGTGTTGCTGGGAGTGACCTGAGAGTAAAACCCAAACCGAAACACCTGGTTAGCAAAGAGCGTGGCCCTTGGAGTCTGACCAGCAAGTAAACAGTGAGTTGTGAACACAACAGTTAGTAATCAACCACTAACTGGGTGTCTCAAGTACTTTATGTGGATGTTTAAAAATTGCGTTTCTACTCCTACGAAGTGGAACTATCAACATTCCTACTTTGCATATTGGGAAAATGATGCACAGAGAGAGGAATTTACTTGCCCAAGGTCACACAGAAAGTGAATGGTGAGATGCGGGGGGAGGTGGTCAAACCCAAGAAGTTGGATTCTACAACTCACATTCTTTTTTATTTACACTCAAGATCTTAACTGATTGACAATAAGAGCAACCACTGGGGAGAATTTGTCTTTCCTGGTTTGGAAGGACAGTTAAAAACAATCCCCCTACCACCTGCCTGTCCCCAGAACTAGGCAAGAAAGTTACACACGGTTGCCCCAAAGGCTGCACAGGAGCCCACTGCTCACAGGCAGGAGTGAGGGGACCCACGGGGCTGGGGTATCTGGGGGAAGGGTCCCCATTTACTCCTTCCAGGCAGCATCCCTCACTGGAGATGCTGGGGAGGAAAGCCAGGCGGGAGATGTCAGCGGGCCAGTCCTGAGCCAGTGCTTAGGCCAGGTGGAGGCAGGATGGAATTTCAGCTCACAGGACAGGGCCTCTTATAGAGTAGTCCAAAGACGACCCATAACCATGTCACCAGGGATACAAGCTAAAGATGCAGATTCCTGGGCCCACCCCAGACCTACAGCAGCAGAGTCTCAGCGGGATGGGACAGGAATCTGTATTTTAACAAAGCTGTCAGGTGAGTCTTACATTCACTTTTATGTCAGAACCACAAACATTTGGGGTGTGGGGAGAATCTGAGGGAGGTTAGGTAGTGCCAGATCATAGATGGCCTTGAACGCTATATGACATTTGGACTTTGTCCCGAGGGCCACAGGGAGCCTTTAAAGGTGGTTTTTTTTTTTTTTGCGGTACGCAGGCCTCTCACCGCTGCGGCCTCTCCCGTTGCGGAGCACATGCTCCGGACGCGCAGGCTCAGCGGCCATGGCTCACGGGCCCAGCCGCTCCGCGGCACGTGGGATCCTCCCGGACTGGGGCACGAACCCGTGTCCCCTGCATCGGCAGGCGGACTCTCAACCACTGCGCCACCAAGGAAGCCCCAAAGGTGTTTGAGTAGGGGAGGGCCTGGTTTATTTATCTGGTGGCACAGTGAAGGCCGGTTGGAAAGAAATAAGGCAGCAGGCACAGAGAACTGATATAGGACATGGGTTCAACAATTCATGTGAGAAATAATAGGACCTGAACTTGGACAGGGAAGTCTGGGGAGGGGGCAGAAAGTTATTAAGCAGATCTTCTGTGGAGCTGGAGAAGTTGTGGAAGGTCTTGTATGGAGGTCAGGGATTTGGGGGGGGTGCAAATGCCGTGATCATCCAATATCGGCCTCTCTTCCAGTTTAGATCCACCTATTGAACGTCACCAAACCAGAGAAGGCTTCCTGGAGGAGGTGATCCTACCCGCAGGCCTCAGTGAGGGGTGAATGTAGAGAGAAAAGAAAAGGGATTTAAGGAGGAATGGTCCAGTGTTCAAAGCTACTCCCTCCTGAGGGGCTTCCTGCGTCCCAGGCATTGAGAACTTCTCCACCAAGAGTTTCAGAGACCCCTCCTGTGTGTGTGTCTTCCATCAAGACTGGAGAAAGTTGATTAGTGTGGGCAGCAGCCAGGACTGGTGCTTCTAATTAACACGCAGGCAGGGAGAATGCCTCTTCTTCCAGAGTCTGTATTCAGCTGATTGCATATCAGGGCTGGGGCTAAACTATGAATCGTGTGTCAAAAATAAAGCCGGCACTCTTTCTCTCGTTAAAGGAACAGCGTCCCTGTTTCCAGTCCTCTAGCCGGGTTGAGGAATCTGATGGTGTGAGGCTTTGATCCCTGGAGCTGGGTGAGGGGACTGGAGGCTCCGGGCAGGGATGAGAAAGAACGGGCACTTAGGGGGTGGGGGACACGAGGCTTGGATTGGGAAATGCCAGAGGAATGTGGAAGAGAACCCCAGGTGGGTTTGGGGAGCTACCGGTTCTGGAGGAGAAGGAAGAGAAATGGGCCATAAAAAGAGAAAGGCGGCTCGCGTGGCAGGGGAGAGAGAGAGAGGGGCGAGCAAACACAGGTTCATTAATCTGTAGTTCGTCTGCCTTTTCTGTTAGGAGGATGAACTTGATGAGTTAATTAAGTTGCAGTCTGTAAAACCAGTTTATTTGCATAGCAAACTCCTGGGCCAGTGTGCTGTGAGTTGAGTGTGTAGGAGCAGACAATTCGGGGGAAATTACAGCCTCATTAATATGCTAATCTGGTTGCAGGCCTGGAACGGAGTTTTGGGTTGGTGGTGCTTGGGGGTGGTGGGTGTTTGGTTGCTTAGCAACCCTTTTCTCCAGGTAACCCTTCTCTGGCTTGCCCTTGATATCCCCCAAAGGATTGCAATGTGGAAGAGGAGGTAAGCGGGGAAAGCATTCTGTTGTCACAGAACAGTGAGCAAAATAAAAGGCAAACACACACACACACACATTCACACACACATCCACATTATGCCGGTGTCTTTACAAACAGGCTTGGGGAGGGGGTAGGGAAGGCTGTGTGGATGTAACAGACAGACAGCAACTTGCAAATGCAGTGTGTGGTCTGTGGAAATAAACACAGGGGTAACACCCCCCTACACACACACACACACACACACACACACACACACAATTTGTGTGTGCACACAAACACAGTTGATAAATGTGTTTTGTTTAACAAATAAACTCACATAATGAGATTCTCAGTTTATGTAATAATACGTGTTCTATGTAATACCCTCCCATCATACACATATGTACACATGCATGCACGCACACATGCAGCCTTATCCTGTGTGCAGAATCTTTACCAATAACACAATAGATACAAATGCACTAAGCACAGTGTAATATTCAGATTATGCAAATGATAAATAATAATCGACTGTAAAATGCACACACACACACACACACACACACACACACACACACTTCACAGAGCTTGTATAAATAGGCCCCGGTAAAAATGACAGGTAGGTGTGTGCCTATGTGGATGTATGGAAATGTACATGTGCCAAGTATGATGTCTACGCAAATAGACATTGAGCGTAATATACATGGGCATATACACCATGTGTGACTAGGTATACCAAGAGTCACTAGGTACACACACACGCACAGAGACATGACACAGAGTCCCAGCTCTTTTCTCTCTCCCTTGTCACTTCTAATCTGAACAAAACCTTCTTTTTAAAAAAACTTTTAAAAAATTTATTTATTTTCTTTGTTTATTTTTGGCTACGTTGGGTCTTCATAGCTGTGCGTGGGCTTTCTCTAGTTGTGCGAGCAGGGGCCACTCTTCATTGCTGTGCATGGGCTTCTCATTGCGGTGTCTTCTCTTGTTGCAGTTGCAGAGCACAGGCTATGGGCACGTGGGCTTCAGTAGTTGGGGGCACATGGGCTTCAGTATTTGTGGCACATGGGCTCAGCAGTTGTGGCTCTCGGCCTCTAGAGTGCAGGCTCAGTAGTTGTGGCGCACGGGCTTGGTTGCTCCGCGGCATGTGGGATCTTCCCCGACCAGGGCTCGATCCCATGTCCCCTGCATTGGCAGGCGGATTCTTAACCACTGTGCCACCAGAAGCCCCAAAGCCTGCTTTTGTATTGTACACCATTGCATCTCTGGATCCCAGGCTCAGTGACTACCCTTATCCCTGGTTTTCCCCTTCCCTTGTCCCTTCCTCCTCCACCCAGCTGCAACATTATCTTCTTTGGCCCATGTGTATCTGATAGGTAGCATGCAAGACATCCAGGCTTCCCCAGAAAGAGCAAAGTATGGGATCAAGGGTGTTAATGCCTCATCCTGCCATAAGGAAAAAAGGAAAAAAGTACTATGCCCAGATGGTTTTACAGGTGAGTTCTACAAATATTAAGAAGCAGATGCTTCTTGTATTATATGAGTTGTTCCAGAAAAAAAAAAGAAAAAAGGAAAGCTGACCAGTTCACAACCTTGACAGTAAATCTGGATAAGCGTACTAGAAAAGAATCAACAGTAATCTGAGAAACACACTAAACCTAAATGGTATGGAGTGTATTTCTATCTCATTGGTAAAAACCAGAAAGTTGAGAACATCAACAGCTCGTGAGCATGTGGGAGAACAAAATCCCTGATGCATGCTGGCGGGCAGTTTGAGAAGTAGTTTGCCAGTATTTTATGATGTTTAATGTTTGCATACATCATACTTCAGAAATCCAATTCTTGGGTATTAACCCCAGAGCACCAGTCACGCAGATATATAAGAACACCTGCATGAGGCTGTTCATTGCAGCGTTGTTAGTGTTGGCAAACAGGCAACATGACTGTCCTTCACTAGGTGAATGGACAGAGGAAATGAGGTGCAGGAAGGTGTGGATGCTCCTGCAGCAGCCAGAAAAGCAAAGCAGAGCTACACATTAGCAACATGATGGCCATAGAATATTTTATATGAAAAAGTAAGAAACAGAGTAATATGTGTAAAGCCCTATCACTTATATAAATTAAAAAAATACCAAAGTCTCTCAACAGTTGAATGGATTAATACACTGTGGTACATTCATACAGTGGAGTACTACTCAGCAAGGAAAAGGAAATGAACTGCTGATTCAGGCCACAACATGGATGAATCTCAAAAGCATTACACTAAATGAAGGAGGCCAGACACAAAAGACTACATGCAGTAGGATGGTTCCATTTATGTGAAAGTTGAGCACAGTCAAACCTAATCTACAGAGGCAGAAAGAAAGCTGGGGGCAGGGGTGGTAGAGTTGACTCCAAAGAGGTACAAGTGAACTTTTTCTGGGATGATGAAGTGTTCTATGTCTTGATTGTGAAGGTTACACGAGTACATACATTTATTAAAATTTAT